>WNGS01002108.1:105398-120398 GCA_020271785.1 Procambarus virginalis
TGTGTGTGTGTTTACTAATCTATTTGTACTCACCTATCTACATTTGAAACTGTGTATGGAGTCAGCCTCCACCACATTACTGCCTAATGCACTTCTAAACTGTTAACTACTCTGACACTGAACAAGTTCTTTCTAACCTCCCTGTGGCTCATTTGGGTACTCAGTTTCCAACTGTGTCCCCTTTTTCGCGTACTACCAGTGTTAAATAGTATATCCTTATCTACCCTGTCAATTCCCTGAGAATTTTGTGGGTAGTGATCATGTCTCCCTTTACTCTTCTGTCTTCCAATGTCGTGAGGTGCGTTTCCGCAGCCTTTCCTCGTATCTCATGCTCTTTGTTCTGGGACTAGTCTAGTGGCATACCTCTGAAATTTCCCAGCTTCGTCTTGTGCTTGACAAGGTACGTGCTCCATGCTGGGGCTCATACTCCAGGACTAGTCTTTAATATGTGGTATACAAGACTCTGAAGGATTCCTTACACAGGTTCCTTAAGGGTGTTTCTGATGTTAGCCAGCCTCACGTATGCCGCAGATATATTTCTTTTTATGTGGGCTTCAGGAGACAGGTTTGGGGTGATATCAAACTGCTTGATCTTTCTCTCTGTCCGTTTCATGAAGCACTTCATTTCCTATTCTGTTTCCTGTGTCTGACCTGTTTTCACCTGCCTAGTTTCATTACTTTGAATTTACTCGGCTTGAACTTTAGCAGCCATTTGTTGGACCATTCTTCAGTCTGTCTAGGTCATTTTGTAGCCTCCTATATCATCCTCTGTTTAAGTCCACCTCATAATTTTTGCATCATCATCATCAGAAAAAAAATTAAAAATAAAAACGGAAACCACGTAAAAAACGCAGTCAAATCATAACATAAAACGAAAAGGCAATATAAAGATTTGGGGTGTACTCATGCAGGAAGATCTTACCTTCAAAGAACACAATAAAGTAGCCGTCACAACTGCAAGAAAAATAAAAGGTTGGATAACAAGAACTTTTCACACTAGAGATGCTATTCCAATGATGATACTTTTCAAGACGCAGTGCTCTCTAGGAATAAATCATCTAAATTCTGGGACCGACTAAAGAGCCTGAATTTGTATTCCCTTGAGCGGAGGCGGGAGAGATACATAATAATCAATACGTAGAAAATATTGGAGGGGCTGGTCCCAAACCTGCACACAGAAATAACACCAAAAGAGACCAGAAGGCATGGCAGGATGTGCAGAATACCCCCATTGTAAAGCATGAAGAGGTGCAACAGGTACTCTGAGAGATGAGAGAGAACTCTATCAAACATCAGAGGCCCGAGACTGTTCAACACGCTTCCACTGCACATAAGGGTCATAACAGGCCGACTCCTCACAGTGTTCAAGAGACAAACACCTCCAAAGGATACCTGATCAACCAGGCTGTAATTCATACGTTAGGCTGCGAACAGCCAAATCAAACAGCCTGGCTGACCAGTCCAGCAACAAGGAGGCCTGGTCGACGACCGGGCCGCGGGAACACTAAGCCCCGGAACAACTCCAGGTAACTCCAAGGTAAGGTTGTCACATCCAACTCTAGTAGAAGCTTCCTTACTTCCCCGCTGGAAATCTCAAACTCTTCTAGTGGTTCCTGGTTAACTATTCCCTCTCTTATCTCTGGAATTTCTCCTTGCTCTAAAGTGAAGACCTCCTGGAATTTCTACTCAGTTCCTCGCACACTTCCTTGTCGTTGTAGTGAATCCGTCTCGCCCCAGTCCTTAATTTCATTAACTGTTCCTTTACTCTTGTTTTTCTCCTGATGTGGCTGTGCAGCAATTTAAGTTGGTTCTTTGCCTTGCTTGCGATGTCATTTTCGTATTATTTTTCTGCCTCTCTTCTCAACCTGACATATTCCTCCCTGGCATTCTGGTATCTTTCTCTGCTCTCAAGTGTCCTGTTATTTCTATAGTATCTACATACCATTTTACTTTGCTGCTTAACTAGTCTACACCTCTGATTAAAACATGGGTTTCTCACTTCATTGCATTGTTTTCCTTCCGGACTAGGACAAACTTGTTTGCTGCTTCCTTACACTTCTGCATGATGTAGTCCATGATGTCTTGTGCCATCTTTCCTCTGATCTCTGATTCCCATGTTATATCTGTTAGAAATTTTCTTATCTCCTCATAGTTTCCCTTGTGGAATGCCATCCTTTTGTTTTCAGTACCCTTCCTCGAGTTCAATACTCCTTCTTCAACTAGATACTCAAACGCCAGTACACTGTGATCTCTCATTCCTACATGTGGCCTCGAATCGAACTTCCTTATAGTCGCATGTGTTCAGAGTGAAGACATATGGGCGAGTGTTCGTGGTTCACGTGTCTTCTATCTTGGGGTTCCCTGATATGTGGGCATTAAAAAGTTTCTGTTTTGCCACCTCACAGTAATTTATCTCATCCAAGTTGTCCTCTCCTCCATGCGGAGTTTCGTTGTTTCACATGGTTCTAGTCCATCACGTGATTGAAGTCCCCCATGATTTCACGAAGTCCCACCAAGAGCATTATTCATCAAATTCTACAGGCAGCAGAGGCGTTCCCTAGTTATAATGTTACCGCCTAGTAGTGTTTTTAGGTTGAAACTCGTTGCCTGGGTTTTTCTTGTTTGGTGGAGGAGTTATATATTCACTGCTAATTTTTTACTACTCATTGGTCATCCCATTGTGTCATTGCCTGTTATGTTGCCTCTAAAACCCTCCACAGCCTGGATAACCAGCTCTTAAACTCCACTCCTTTCTCATGAGTAGGGCCACTTACCCCTCCCTACCCTCCCTTTCTTCCTTAGTATATATAGTCTTGGGGAAATTATTATGATCTGAGTGTTTTGTTTCTGTTAGTCCAATTACATCCAGGTTTACTCTTGTGCTTTTTCCCTAAGTTCACTTGCCTTGCTGTAATCCCATCTATGTTCAAGTACATCACCTTGATGCTGAGTCTTTTTTGTCTTTCCACACTCTGGAGTAGATGAATATGGAAGGTCCAGGATAGGGAGGGGAAAGAGGGGGGGGGGACTGGGTAGTAAGTGGAAAGGGGACCTGGGTTGTGAGGGGGCTGGAGGATCTAGTTCAGAGAGGGTAGGAGTGAGGGAGGGCTGGGGAGGGAGAGAGGAGAGGCTTGGGGGGGGGAGTGGAGATAGGGGGGCTGGGGTAAGGGAGAAAGAAACGAGGGCTAGTGGGGGGAGAGAGGAGGGAGTGCTTGGGGGGGGTGGGTGGGGAGAAAGGAGGGCTTAGTGGGGTGGGAGAGACTGGGAGGGGTGGGAGAGAGGGTTGGCTGGGGGGAGAAGGGAGGGCTGGAACGGGTGGTAAAGAAGGAAGGTCTTGAGGAGAGGGGGGATTAAGGGGAGGGTGGTCTAGGTGGCACTAGTTGGGGCTGGGACAGGAAGAGCTTCAATTGGGGGGAAATGGGTGTGATTTTCCCTCCCACTGGGGCATGTGAACTGCTATGGAGGGTTCTCCATTCCCCTCTGGGATCGAAGGGTTCTGGGCTGTTGTTCTGTGATTCCTGTCTCTTCCCCTGCACTCCTTCCTCACTGCTGTGCCTTCCTGTCCATCCCTTTGCAGGAATACCATTTTGAACTTTGTTACATCGAATATATGTCTCCTCGCTAAAAATTTTCTTTTGTGACCTCTCCTTTGAAACCCCTTTGATCAATCGGTGTCTGTCCTTGTTGTTCTGGCCAAGCCAGAAAGCCTTTTCTATATTCTGTTCTTCCCTCTCAATCTGTACTCCCTTCAAGGATCTCTTTAACTATGGCTTGTTTCATCTCTCCTCTCCCTGGACTTGTCCCTGTATTGCTCCTTAATACCTACTACGATTAATACTTTTTTTCCTCTCTATTAGTCGGCTAGTACATCTTGCTGCTTCCTGGGAAGTAGCAACTTTAATGGCAATTTCCTGGACTGCAGAGACAGCTTCTGGGTTCATTCTAAGTATATGAGGGTTGTATTGTAGAAGTCCCTTTACAGATATATTTCCATCTAACTGAGGGTTGGTTCTGCTCTGGTATTAAAAGGATTCTCTTTCAGGATTTTAATCTCCCTTGCCTCATTCATTTGATGCATCAAGCTATTGTGATTTCTGTGTGTAATGAAGTAAGGGCGAAGAGGTAGAACAGCCTATTGACATAGCTCGAGTGCATGGGGGAGTTGTGTAAAACCCTGGTTTGTGTCTCGGAGAGGCTACAGGGTCCAAGTAAGTTCAGTAGAACTTCTGGTTTCAACTCTTTTGACCATGTCGTAGCTCAGTCGATTAAGGCAACGTCTGGGATGCTCTATGACATAGGTTCGAATCCTCGTCACGGCCCTTATGGATTTGTTCATTTGATGCATCACGCTATTGTGATTTCTGTGTGTAATGGCATACAAATTTCTGAATGATTCCTTACACAAGTTTCTAAATGCCGTTCTTATGTTGGCCAACCTGGCATATGCCGCTGATGTCATTCTCTTGATATGGGGTTCAGGGGACAGGTCTGGTGTGATATCAACCGCCAAGTCTTTCTCTCTCTCTGACTAATAAAGAATTTTATCTCCCAAATGATACCGTGTATCTAGTCTCCTGCTCCTTACACTTATCTTCATTATATTACATTACATTTGTCTGGGTTAAACTCTAACAACCATTTGTTCGACCATTCCTTCCGTCTGTCTAGGTCTTCTTGAAGCCTCAAGCTGTCCTCTGTCTTAATCCTTCTCATTAGTTTGGCATCGTCAGCAAACATTAAGAGAAAGGAGTCTATAAGCTCCGTGAGATCATTTACGTATATCAGAAACAGGATAAGACCGAGTACTGAGTCCTGTGGGACTTAACGCGAATCTGAGGTCTCACCTCCTCACTGTAACTCTCTGCTTTCTATTGTTAAGGTACTTCCTTATCCACTGGAGCACCTTACCAGTCACTCCTGCCTGGCTTTTCAGCTTATGTTCCAGCTTATTATGGGGAACTACGTCGAAGGCTTTCCGACAGTCCAAGAAAATGCAGTCTGCCCACCCTTCTCTTTCTTGCCTAATTTTTATTGCCTGGTCTTAGAATTCTATTAAAAATGTCATGCACGATTTACCACCTCTGAACCCATGTTGGTGGTGTGTTACAAAGCTATTTCCCTCCAGATGCTCTACGAGCCATTTCCTCGCGATCGTCTCCATCACCTTGCATGGTATACAAGTTAGGGAAACTGGCCTGTAGTTCACTGTCACTTGCCTGTCACCATTTTTGTATATTAGGACTGCGTTTGGGTATATTGATACTATATGTGTGTGTGTTTTTTGTGAGTGTGTGTTTGTGTACTCATCTATTTGTGACTGCAGGATCGTGCGTTGGCTCATGGATCCCGCCTTTCTTGCCACAGGTGTCTAAAGCAATGACAATTGACCAATATTGAAAGATAATAACTAGAAAAATAATATAACTTTACCATAAGGAATAAAATTTAACGAAAATTTTACTACGCCAATATCGATCCATTGACATTCTCGTGTACAACACATGTTGGGTCGTGTCCCAGCACATTGGGCCGTGTCCCAGCACATTAGGACGTGTCCCAGCACACTGGGACGTGTCCCAGCACACTGGGACGTGTCCCAACACACTGGGACGTGTCCCAGCACCCTGTCTACACGCTGGGTCGTGTCCCAGCACCATGTCTCTACACACTGGGTCGTGTCCCAGCACCATGTCTCCACACGCTGGTCGTGTCCCAGCACCATGTCTCCACACGCTGGTCGTGTCCCAGCACCATGTCTCCACACACTGGGTCGTGTCCCAGCACCATGTCTCCACACGCTGGTCGTGTCCCAGCACCATGTCTCCACACACTGGGTCGTGTCCCAGCACCATGTCTCCACACGCTGGGTCGTGTCCCAGCACCATGTCTCTACACACTGGGACGTGTCCCAGCACCCTGTCTACACGCTGGGTCGTGTCCCAGCACCATGTCTCCACACGCTGGTCGTGTCCCAGCACCATGTCTCCACACGCTGGTCGTGTCCCAGCAACATGTCTCCACACGCTGGTCGTGTCCCAGCAACATGTCTCCACACGCTGGTCGTGTCCCAGCAACATGTCTCCACACGCTGGTCGTGTCCCAGCAACATGTCTCCACACGCTGGTCGTGTCCCAGCAACATGTCTCCACACGCTGGTCGTGTCCCAGCAACATGTCTCCACACGCTGGTCGTGTCCCAGCAACATGTCTCCACACGCTGGTCGTGTCCCAGCAACATGTCTCCACACGCTGGTCGTGTCCCAGCAACATGTCTCCACACGCTGGTCGTGTCCCAGCAACATGTCTCCACACGCTGGTCGTGTCCCAGCACCATGTCTCTACACGCTGGGTTGTGTCCCAGCAACACATCTAAACACTTGACACATTTCTTCATCAAACTCACACAACAAACACTAACCTGCAGGAGGCGGTGATGGGTGGCGGGTGAGAGGAGGATGGTTGCTGGTAGTGAGGGACGGTGCTCAGGGGAGGACTACCTCAGGCCAACAGTGACGGCCGGTGGGCGCAGGTTGACTGTTGCCGGAGTTGCTCAGGCTCACCATATATAACCTTCCGCCCACCCCTAACACTGCAGCCTGTATGTATGTATGTATGTATGTATGTATGTATGTATGTATGTATGTATGTATGTATGTATGTATGTATGTATGTATGTATATATGTATGTATGTATGTAGGGGCCGGACAGCTGAGTGAACATCGCTCGGGATTCGTAGTCCTGAGGTTCCGGGTTCGATCTCTGGTTACGGCGGAAACAAGTGGACAGAGTTTCTTTCACCCTGATGCCTCTATTCACGTAGCAGTAAATTGGTACCTGGGAGTTACACAGCTGCAACGGGCTGCTGCTGGGGTGTGTGTAACATATGGGAGGCCAGGTCGAGGACCGGGCCACGGGGACACTAAGCCCTGAACTATGTACTCTACCCACCATGAGAGCAAGGACAAGACCAGAACATAACGATGCAAACACACAAGACACTGTTCAACATAACATGCAAGTTTCACCTGATTAATATTTGTATGTAGTGGGAATGGGTGGTTATAGATAGGAGCTGCCTCGTATAGGCCAATAGGACTTCTGCAGTTACCTTTATTCATATGCTCTTATGTGCTTCGTGCCCCATTTATCCCATATGTATTCCTCTTGTTTTTACCTTTATTGTACTTGTTTTATCACCTCACCCCGTGCGGGTATAAATCAACGAGTTCTGCAATTTCTTTTCACTTGAGAAGGAGGTTCGAAACGTTGTGCAAATTGAATAAATAAGTGTAATACATTCTATAGTAATTCACTTCTTTCTTCACCTTGAAATAACGAAAATGAGTTTTGGAGAACTCATATATATATATATATATATATATATATATATATATATATATATATATATATATATATATATATATATATATATATAGATATATATATATATATATATATATATATATATATATATATATATATATATATATATATATATATATATATATATATATATATATATATATATATATATATATATATATATATATATATATATATATATATATATATGTCGTACCTAGTAGCCAGAACGCACTTCTCAGCCTAATATGCAAGGCCCGATTTGCCTAATAAGCCAAGTTTTCCTGAATTAAAATATTTTTACTAATTTTTTTCTTATGAAATGATAAAGCTACCCATTTCATTATGTATGAGGTCAATTTCTTTTATTGGAGTTAAATTTAACGTAGACATATGACCGAACGTAACCAACCCTACCTAACCTAACCTAATCTATCTTTATAGGTTAGGTTAGGTTAGGTAGCCGAAAAAGTTAGGTTAAGTTAGGATAGGTAGTCGAAAATAAATAATTTAATGAAAACTTGGCTTATTAGGCAAATCGGGCCTTGCATAGTAGGCTGAGAAGTGCATTCTGGCTACTAGGTACGACATATATATATATATATATATATATATATATATATATATATATATATATATTATATATGTTGGGTAAATTGAAGGTAAGAATAGAAGTAACTGCAGAGGGCCTATTGGCCCAGATTTCTTGATGCTTCTATATTGGAGCAGAGTCTTGATGTGGGTAGAATATAGTTGTGCTTTTATGGTTTCATTGCAAAATTTCTTTAGGAGTGCTTTTATGATCCAGGCGGGTGCCCAAGGCGGAATTAGGGACTGCCAACAGGAAGTCCCCAGCATGGGGGGCTTGCACAGCTAGGAGACGCGCTCTGTCCTTCTGAGAAGCTACGTCCAGCAATGCTTTGGCGATGTTCTCCACTATAGGGCTATCCCATTTGGCCTGTTTACCGTCGTTTGGACAAGTTGGTCGGGTGTGTGAATTGGCGAGTGTGTCCCACCGACCAGCTCCTTCCACAAATTTGGGATCACGAATCCCAATGGAGTTCCTTAGGTATTCTGGTAGTATTTCCTTCACTAATTCACTTGTAGCACTGGTCGAGGATAAGAATGCCGGCAATGCTAACTGTGTCGCCTTGCGAATACCTATACCCCCGAGTCTAACTGGGAGCGTTGCTTGGTCCCACTGGTCATCTTGCAGGGAGAGGTTTAACACTTTCATAGTTATTGTCTTTAGGAGTGAATCGTATTCCGTTAATTTTGGGCTGTCAAAAGAAGGAGCACACCTGAGGAAATAGGTAAGTCTGGGCAAGGCCAGGCACCTTGTAAGAAGGTACAACGCATCATGAGCATCCAAAGCCCCTATTCGCGCCTCCATCCTCCTCAGGTCTTTAAGCTTTTCTTCGAGGACTACCTCAATGGCGTTCGAGCCCAGAGGTGCCCCTAGCAGCACACTGTCGGTGGGAGCGATCACTTGGGCTCCTGGCAATAAGATTTGTACTGCATTTATGATTGATTGGTTGGACGAGATGATTTCACACTTTGATGGATTTAGTGTAAGGCCTAACTCCTCTCCCCTAGATTTCACTAGCTGAAGATCTCCTAGTAGGGATTCCTGTGTCCCTGCCAGGGTGCCATCGTCCAGGAACCAGATGTTGAATTCGCTGGACAACCTATTATATATATATATATATATATATATATATATATATATATATATATATATATATATATATATATATATATATATATATATATATATATATATATATATATATATATATATATATGCAGAATAACCACATGTGAAAAATAGAAAATGCTTAACGCGTTTTCGGCTAATATATATATATATATATATATATATATATATATATATATATATATATATATATATATATATATATATATATATATATATATATATATATATATATATAGCCAGTTACCCACACCCACGTACAGACTGGCGAAACGACTCAACGGCTTACTGACTCCTTATGTCCCGTGCAACTTCAGCCTGAGATCCCCGAAGGAATTTGTTGACTTACTGCGGGGAACACGGGCCACAGGGATAAGAGCCTCGTTGGACGTAGAATCACTGTTCACCAACGTACCTGTGGATGAAACAATCGGGATGATAGTGGACCGAGTGTATCGAGACCCGGCCTGTACTCCCCTTGACATTCCAGAAAATATCCTGAGGAAACTACTCCAAGCTTGTACTAAGGAGGCACCCTTCTTGAGCCTGGATGGGCACATGTATAAGCAAGTAGACGGGGTCGCCATGGGTTCTCCCCTAGGCGTCCTGTTTGCAAACTTCTACATGGGTACTATCGAGGAAAGAGTCTTAGTCAACTTGAACTTGAAACCGGCCATATACTGCAGGTATGTTGACGACATTTTTACACAGGTACCTGATGTCAGACATCTGCAGGAGCTGAAAGAGGCGTTTGAGCAGAATTCTGTGTTGCGTTTCACTTACGAGATGGAGAAGGATGGGAAGCTGTCCTTTCTAGACGTAACAGTCATGGAAAGGAGCGGAGGTTTCCACACTGCAGTCTACACTAAGGAAACAAACATAGGAATGTGCCTAAATGCCAACAGTGACTGCCCAGATAGGTACAAGAGGAGTGTTGTTAACGCTTATGTCGACCGTGCTCTCAGCCACAGCTCAGAATGGAAGCAAGTCGACGAAGAACTCTGTAGGGTAAGGCAGGTCCTAGTCAACAACGGCTTCTCCAATGGTTTCATTGAAGACATCATAAGAAGGAAAGTAAAACGCCATGCAACCTCTGAAGAGACAACTAATACAACACCTATACCCCCTATTAGACTATTTTACAGGAACTTCTTCTCCACAGCTCATAAAACGGAGGAAAGGGTCCTGAAAGATATTGTTAATAGAAATGTTATCCCTACAGACAAAAATCAGAAGATACAACTAACGATTTACTATAAAACCAAAAAACAGCCAGCCTACTAATGAGAAACTCTCCAGACACGGAGCAGAACGCTCTAAAAGAGACAAACGTCGTCTATGCCTTCAAATGTCCTCTTTGGGACTGTAAGCCCCAAAAAACTCAGTATATAGGCAAGACAACAACATCTCTTTCCAGGCGTTTAACGATGCATAAGCAACAGGGCTCCAGTAAGGAACATATACTCTCTTCCCACAACCAAACCATCACCAGAGAAATCTTAGCAAACAACACAGAAATCATTGATAGATACAGCGACAGCAGGCGGCTTGACATCTGTGAGGCACTACACATCAAGAAGTCAACACCAGCAATCAACAGCCAATTAACGCACAACTATATTCTACCCACTTCAAGACTCCGCTCCAATATAGAAACATCAGGAAATATGGGATTATAAGCCTTCTGCAGTTCTGTTACCCAACTTCTATCTGTTACCCAACTACCCTTGTTTCGTGTTCTATGTTTTGTTGAAAGTTTGTTTTTTTACCCTACTATTGTATTACATCACCTCACCCAAATGCAGGTATAAGAGCCAAAATGCTGTTTCAGTCATAAAGTTGTGTGTGGATAAACTGAAGTCTTTGAAAATGTAATAAGTTTTACGAAACGCGCTCAAGTGTCACGTCAGACTAGAAATTCGTGTTAAAATTATTAATCTTATTTTTCGGTCATATTTAATAACATATATGTATATGTATATGTATATATATATATGTATATATATATATATAATATATATATATATATATATATATATATATATATATATATATATATATATATATATATATATATATATGTTGGGTAAATTGAAGGTAAGAATAGAAGTAACTGCAGAGGGCCTATTGGCCCAGATTTCTTGATGCTTCTATATTGGAGCAGAGTCTTGATGTGGGTAGAATATAGTTGTGCTTTTATGGTTTCATTGCAAAATTTCTTTAGGAGTGCTTTTATCGTTAGATGACTACGTTCAAGAGAACCCTGTGGAGCAGGATGAAAGTGGACCATACCTGAGTAATGTTGAATTCTTCCAGTGTCCTCTTAAAGAGATCACTGGTGAAATTGGTGCCAGAGTCACTTTGAACTTCTCTTGGAAATCCATACTGGGTGAAGATCTTCAATAGTTGTTTCACCACAGTAGCAGCCGTAATGTTCTTTACGGGAACTGGTATGGGGAATCTGGTGGTAGGACACAGGATAGTTAGTATATAGGCGTTGCCAGAACTGGTCCGGGGTAAAGGACCAACACAGTCTATGATGAGCCTGTGGAAAGGTTCCGAAGGCACCTGGATAGGAGTCAACGGAGTCTTGGGAATAGAGATGTTAGGTTTACCTGCCATCTGACATGTATGACACTGTTGCACGTAACTTTTGACGTCTTTAACCATACCTGGCCAGTAGTAGTATTGTCTGATTCCGTGATAGGTTTTGTTAAAACCATAGTGAGAAAGTGCTCCGTGGGCCAGGTGTAGAATATCGGGCCGTAGGCTGGTGGGAACCACTAGTTGTTCGACATTTGCCCAATCGTCATCCTGCTTCAGCTTACTGGGTCTGTACCTGCGGTAGAGCAACTGATTCTCTAGGAAGAACCCATGGATACTGTCAGGTTGAGTCTCAGCCTGGAAGAATAATGGTGTTAATGAAGGATCTTCGCTCTGTAACTTACGGAACTCCAACAAAGTAAGATTCGTTGGTAGATTCTGAGGGTCTTGAGGGACAGGGGTAGCAGTAGAGTCAGCTGGTTGCGGGCGTGCAGCTTGTACACGGGTGATCACCAAAACCGGAGGACAAACTTCATCACTTTCTTGGACCTCTGCTGGAACATACTTAAAGATGGGATTGTCCACTACAGAGTTACACACCTGGGGTTTGTCCATGATGATCAGGTTGGAAGGTTGCAGATCTTCTGTCAAATCAATGCCCAGGAGAAGTTGCACTCCTGACATGGTAAAAGGCTTTTCCCTGATGGCGACTTGGACTTCACCGGTCACGAAAGAACAATCCAGGTGGACTCTGGCGAGTAGATATGGAGTGGTAGCAGTGAGGTCAGTGATAAGGACGGTTTCCCCGGTGTAGGTGATGTTAGGCACAGCCAATTTCAATATTATTGACTGAAGAGCCGCTGTGTCCCTCACGATCTTCAATTTGAAACGTCCCTCCAAATCTGTACCGTTGGCAGAGACAGTTCCAGGATACAGGTGTTTGCTGAAGAGAGAAAGATCATTAACAGGAACACCAACATTCATCACAGGCTTACCGGCCTTAGAAGGAGTCGGTTTGGGTTTAGTAGTTTCATTATTGCCTTTGTATTGAGCTTTCCCACATTTATCCATGGTATGTCCATAGAGTTTGCAATACTTACAATGCAATTGAGAGCTCGCTTGATCTGTACTCACTTTATCATAACTATACCAAGACTTCTTACTGGAAGGTGGGTCTGGTGTTAGCCGGTGGATGAGGCTGTAGGTGTCAGCCGACTTTGCACATCTGATGCAGTCGGTTTCTTCTTTATCTGCTAAATATAAACGGATGAAGGGGAACACGTCTCAAGAATTCCTCAACTAGAATGAGGTTGACGAGTTCTGAAAATGTAGACATGTGCTGCTTCCAGCCATTTCATGAAATATCTTTTCTTTGTATTGGCAAATTCTACAAAGGTGGTGGTACTTGCCTTTAGATAATCACGGAATTTTCGTCTGTAGCTTTCGGTGGAGAGAAAGTAGGCGTCCAAAACTGCTTGCTTCAGGGTCTGATAGTCATTCTCAGACACTAAGGTACTGAGAGTAACTGCAGCTCTATCTGTGAGATGCACTCTCAGAAGGGTAGACCATTGATCTGCAGGCCAGCTACAATTTTTAGCTAGGGTCTCGAAAGTGGTGAAAAATACATCGATCTCTGTCTCAACGAATGGTGGCATTAATTAACTTACTTGCATGGGAGACATTGAAACTTACGGGAAGACTAGCTGTAGCTTGTTGGTGCTGAGTGTGGTGTGTAGTTTCCAACGCAAGTTCTTGTCGACGATATTCGAGAGCACTATCAGCTTGCTGTTTACTGTGCTCCCGTTGTATCTCCAGGTCACGTTTACTTGTTTCAAGCTGCTCCCTCTCCCGCTCACGGAGTAGGGCAGCCTCACGTTCCTTGAGGGCCATCTCGCGTTCCTGTTCTTCTTTCCTTAGGGCAGCCTCCCGTTCCCTTATCTGGAGAGCTTCTTTTTTTTGCTCCCGCTCGATGTTCACTAGTTCGAGCTTTAGCTTCATAGCTGTCAGAGAATGTTTATCTGCAATAGAATAGTTTTCATGAGTTTTAGAGTCTATCTATCCTTCATTTAAGAGGTTATCCAAGATTATATTATGCAAGTCATTTTTGTTGGCTCCAGGGGGAGCATCTAGTTGATACTCGTGTGCAAGTGTTTGTAATTCGGTCCTCTTGGCACGACTTAAGTTCCCTATTTCACTTGCTGTATCACTACAAAATGCTGAGAGAATAAACATTGTGAAAATAGCAAATAAATGTACAATGAATATACTTGTGATATTGGAAGTGTCAGTAACAGGATGACGTAGCAACTGGTAACTTTCCTGTGGAATTTTAATCGTTAACAATTAACGTTAATATTAGTATGGTAAATGATTAGTCAATCAAAATCGCAGGAAACCTTGTACCCGGTACTCAATGTAAGAGAATAAGGGCAAGAAAATCCTACTAAATAAATGAAACCGATAGTTTCTAAAACAAATGAAACATTTAATTGTTTCAAAAGTGAATAAGGTAGTCCAAGAATGTAGGCATACCTTGCCGAGTCTCTATAGGACAGAACCGAGGGGTTTCCTGCTAAATGAAATATGATACTTACAGAATTAGTGAACTTTGTGCTCTGAAAAAAGAAAGCTAATTCCCTACCTAAGTAAATATCATCATCTGTGACCGACGTGTAGGGGTGCGAGTGTCAACTGGTGACGAGAACTGCTGCTGAGGTCCCAACTCAGCAACGTAGTCCGTGCTAGAGGAACTATGGGCCTCTGTATCCTCCTTCGGTCGGATAGCAGAAGATAGGGTGCTTTGACCCAAAGACAAATCAAAGTACCAGGGTACCCAAAACGATGATCTGTCTGAGTGAGAAATATCCTAGGGACAAAAGTTGGTAAACACGAGTAATAACACGGTGGGAGGGATGACCAATTAAGAGAATAACTGAGGCCTACAGTCACCACGTAATCCATAGTTATCCAACACTCACCATATGCTACTCTCGGAATGCACAATACACACAGCACCATATGAATATGAAAAGTAATGAAAATATTGAAAAGCAACTGTAGCAAAGCCAAGTACACTTACCACAAATTGATGTTCTAGTACTAGTACCTGAGTGAAGCTCCCGGACAGGCCCCCATGAAATGTGACAGGAAAAATGTAGGAGTGTAGATGTTCGGCAGTCTTCCTAATGGATGGTGTCAATGCCTGTCACATTTACAAAAAAAAAAGAGACTGCTTGGCTGTTGTCTGTGGTAAAAGTAAGGGAAGACACGCAAAACACATTGTATGAACAATGAAACTTTAATTAATACTGAAAAAAAGTATGAACAAAAGGAATCCCTTGGCTTATTTACAGCGCAAACAAACAAGTCAAAAAATA
>WNGS01002108.1:122898-135586 GCA_020271785.1 Procambarus virginalis
CTCTCTCTCCTCAGCAGATAATCTGGAGCACTTCGAATGGCAACACACTTCCGCCCCTAACGTCACCTGTCAAATCTCAGCTGATCCGCGCCCAAGCGCTCGTGAGAATGATTATTGCTTGTTTTCTCGGGCGCCGCGCGTCCCGTTTCTTTAACTTTTCGTGAACCACTATATTTACCATTCACATAACATATTTATGATTCTAATAGGACGCGATACACCACCTCACTGGTCTCACGATCAATAACTTATTCTCACTGCACTCAAAGTGATTTTTCACTGCACCAAGAAGCTACACTGTTCTTGATAATATTTACTACGAACGCACTTAATCACTGTACTGTTCTTTGAATCTATAATTCCTCTTAAAAGGCGATATCGCAAGTAATCACTTCACATATATGAGATTATTCAGTACACAGGCATATACATGGATAAATCATTAATCAATACACAGGCATAAATATATATAAATCATGGAGATCAATCATTGCATTTATATAAATCTGGGCTCATAGCCTAACACCAATAACTGGTTCACTAGTAATATATATAATGACAGGAAATGAATTCTAGTCCAGCAAATTCTTTAGTAAATCCTGGTGCTTGCACACACCACACATATATATATATAAACGAATACTGCGAGTACTCTGTAAAGCCTCACTATGCACACTGTGCCCTCTGTGACATAGATCCAGGTGAAACTTGCTCACTACATGAAAAACTCTGGCAAATATATATAGCTAACTAAAGGGGAATTGGGAGGGTAACTGTAAACACCTACTTCACCTATTCTATGATGAGAATTGAGTTGCAGCTCCTGGTCCAGGCTCTCGCCTCGTACACCCTCCAGAAACACAAGCCAACGTCCCAGGATGATCGCGTCTCACCGCTTCTGTACACTGCAGGTCCGTGCTCCTCCTCCACACCTTGCAGGGTTGGAGTTGGTCTCCTGGCCATCAACTTTCCTCCCAACTATGGCAGCCCGCCTATGTCTCGGCGGTAGTCGTACGGATTCCCAATTAGTTCCTTGTCACTGTACTCCCAGTGGAACTGCCCCCACCACTACGATGTCACTGTGAATTCACCAGACGTCCTAGTCGATACTGCTTAAGCTCCACCTGCACAGCATCCGACTCCAGAGCACTTGAAGCTCAATATACTGTCTATTCTCTCGTCGGTCCACACACTTTGAATGAAGGAAGACTTCTCGACATGCTTACATACATCTGGTGATTCGTAAGGTTCCACGGGATTGTCGATTGTTCCACTTACTGTCAAACTTGACAGGACCGTCGATCACACGTCCAACCTGGTTGACAAGTCGGTCAACTAGGTTCCCTCACGGTGGAATGGCCCAGTTACTTAGCTGCCTCCTTTACTGGTGAACTGCCAAGGACGTCACACACGTCAATGCCCGGTCCACTTCTTGCAACACACCTGTCCCGGAGCACTTGTTGCTCAATATTCCGTCAATTCCTTATTTGGTCTACACCAAATAAGGATGAAGGAAGACCTCTCAGAATGCGTGCCGACAACAGGAGACGCTTATATCCACCGGAGCTCGGGTAATCCGTCACTCTGACAGGATGACCGGTCGCACGTCTTGCCTCTCGGACGTGTCGTGTGATACTGATGGCGCCAACGCGTCGCTACGGCTGGACCCCCCTGCCTATGTGACGTCACATTTGTGAAGGGAGGTTTTCATTGGCTCCCAGTGCCACGTCGCTGATGGTGACCAATCTGGTGACACTGACGTCACACAGTTTTGGCGGGAGAACAGAGTAGCCAGCGTCATATTGGCTTCCTAAAGGGCCTATCCCACAGGCCAAAATAATCTACTTTCACGAATTTCTCGGCTCTGCGAGAACACTATACTCTCCCACATATGTTAAACTGGGGCCTGCAACGTAGAGAACGCTCGGGAATAGTGGACATGACTCTTACAGCAGGCGTGGGGGAAATAGAAGGGGGGGGAACACTGTCACATACCCCTCCCCTTAAAATAAGAGTCATGTCTGGTCAGTGTAAGCGGGACTAAGCATCTGCGACTACTTGGTCCTTGCCACTGAAAAGCTTGACTTCCAGTCAGTACTCCGGCCGCCAATGTAAGACACCCCTCATGTGTCTGTTGACCGTTTCCAAAGTCATCCTTGGCGCCCACTGCTTTTCTATCATGGACCGAGGTCTCCACACCTCGTGTCCATTCACCAGCTGGAACAGTGAGAAGTTTAACGGTTCTGCCACCGCGTTGCGAATGGCCAACAAAACAGGGCCCACTGTCTCTTCCCACTCATCTTCCTGCTCTACGCAGAACATTCTCAGAACTGTCTTCGAGATGGAGTGGAATCCTTCGATCGTCCCCTTCGACTGCGATCGGTAGGGCGACGACCAAATCTCCATCACTCCCCAACTCGTCACTGTTCGTCTGAAACACTCAGACCGGAATATATTTCCACCATCAGTCTGAGTTTCCCTGGGCCTTCTCACCCAAGAGAATAATCGTTGTAGTTGCCCATCCACTCCTCTCGACGTCGAACGTCGCATCGTGGTCACCCCTAGGCAACCCGCAGAGTCAACAGAGTGCGACAGATCCAACACTGCCGCTCTGCACTCGGCTGGCAATGCTACCTGGTTTCTCGTACCTGGAGAGGCTTTTCCGACCTCCATCCTTACAGGTTTACACTATCTTATTAACATGCCGTCTTGTCTGTAGACATGAGTAGCCCTCTTGGGACCAACACGTCCTCCTTCTGTCTCACGAATCAATTTGGGGAATTCTGCCTGCTGCAGCTCCTCGAGACGTGTGCGGTCCACCACAGGAGAACCGGTGAGGGTCACCTGTACCTCACCATCTGGGCTGCCTTCGCCCTACACTCGCTCTCCGGGTTCCCTGAAGAGGTGATCAATTCCCAGGCCGTCGGACGTCTCCTCGTCGGCCTTATCAGATCCACGCCCTCCTCGTCCGTCGCACTGCCTCGGAACTATGGCACAAACAGGGAACGCCAACGTGGCAATTCCCTTCTCGTCCCCATAGGCGTCCAACACTCCGCCTTTATTCTTGTAGTGCTCCAAGCACTCCTCGTCCTTCACGAGGTTCGGGAAGACACGTCCTCCACATGCGTCATTTCCCAAGATGACCTGTGCCTCCATCTTGGGCATCGATGCACAGACCCCTACTACTAGGGTTTGGCATCCATAGTCTGAACTCAGGGTCATTCGGTGTAGGAGCATCTGCACTGGGCCTCCCACAGTGGTCACATTTGCCACTCCTACACTGGTATTCCCGTGACCCTCGGGGAACAGGGTTTCGCTCACCAGGGTAAATTCTGCCCCAGTGTCTCTCAACCTCTTCACCGCGATCGGGTCTGCGTCCCCCCCATCCTTACAGTTATCTTGCGCACGAATGGGTTAGCTCTTTTCTCATTAAGTACGGGTCCATCCCGCACTCCTTCGGCTAACCGGTCCTCCACTCGCACAAAAGCAATGTATCCCCACTGCTTAGGACGTCTACATTCGCGCGCGACGTGTCCAATTAATCCGCAGTTGTAGCAGCGGATCCTTCTTCTTCCGCGGACTTCCCTTACGCCTTCCAAAGACTCCTGCTCAGCATCTCCTGCCGTAACGATAACAAGATCTCTTGAGCTCTCCGTCGGGGACTTCTTTGACTGTTCCACAGCACTCTTCTGCCCTCTGCTGTCTCCACTCGAGGGGTAGGACTTGGGAGAACTCGCTCCCTTCCTCCATCTGTCCGACCTTCTATTATTTCTCCCATAACCGGAGAATGCGGGCGGTCGGTGCTGTCCCTCTCGACGTGGTCGTAAAGCTTCTTCCAGCATGTCTGCTCGATCGGCCGCGGCTCTCGGGTCCTTGATGTCCGCCTCCTTTACTCTCACCCTAATCTCGGGGGAGAGCACGGACATGAACTTTTCCATGACCATCAGCCTCTTGACCTCTTCAGCCGACCTTGCTCCTTCCGACTCCAGCCATTTCAAGAATTTCCTTTCCATGTCCCTCGCCGTCTCTGCCTATGATTTTCCTGGCGATCGGGTACATTCTCTGAACCTCTTCCTGTAGCATTCCGGCATCAGCTTGAACGAATGGAGCACGGCCCTTTTTACTGCATCGTAGTTGGTACACTCTTGGAGGTCGAGCATATTGTAAGATTCACGAGCTTCACCAGTGAGCCTTCCCTGAACTAGCTCTGCCCACTCTGCCCTCGGCCACTTCTTCAAAGTAGCGACTCTTTCAAAATGCTCGAAGAAGCCCTCAGCCTCACTAGGCACGAAGACGGGCAAATCCCTCTCTCTCACTCGGCGATCTTCTTGATGTGATGGGGCAGGTGGAGCTAGTCCTAGCTCAGCTCGCCTCAGCTCAACCTCCTTGTTTGCTTCAACCTCCTGCAGCTTCGTCCTAGCTTCTAGTTCCTCTCGTTTCAGCTGTGTTTCTCTTTCTGCTTCCTCACGCTTCAGCTGTGCCTCTCTTTCTGCTTCCTCACGCTTCAGCTGTGCCTCTTGTTCTTCCCTGCGCATCTGTGCTTCTGCTTCTCGTTCTTCACTGCACAGCTGTACTTCTCTTTCTGCTTCCTCGCGCTTCAGCTGTGCTTCTCTTTCTGCTTCCTCGCGCTTCAGCTGTGCTCTCTTTCTGCTTCCTCGTGCTTCAGCTCTGCCTCTCGTTCTTCTCTGCGCTGCTGTGCTTCCAGCTGCAGCTTCATTATCTCCAGCGTAATGCTGCGTCTGCTGCCGCTGGATCCCCGGCTGCTGCCACCGATGCTCAAGTTTTCTCCCACACTGACAGGTGTCTGTGGCCGTTCCTCTCCGAAGGCTTCATCACGTGCCCTGAGCTGTGCCATGATCTCGAGTCTTCTTTCTCCCACTTTGGAAGCTCTCAACTTGATCACAAAGTTGTCAGCGATCGATTGCAGCTGTGCCCTGGTGCACTCCTCCAGTACTTGCTCATCTGTTGTGTCGAAAAACTCGTTACTTTATCATCCTCCATTTTGTGACTATGAGTGATAACCTAGGCCTGATATCTAATACCACAAACAACGTACCACAATTACAACCCTTATCTTGTTCGTAATCCTGGCAAGGTCGCCAATGTCGGGGTTCATGGTGGGGGGTGAGCAACGGTACGCAAGGACTTTATCCCTGAATCCTCTCAAAGCGGTTGTTCTGACGATGGCCGTTACTCACCGTAGTCCTACGGGTCTTCACTTGATCCTCTCGGCTCCACTGTACGCCCAGGAGAGTACCCCAGTCGATCTCCCAACCGGCCTCAGGTCGAAGAGTGAGTGGAGACACAGATTGTTCCCTCAATTTGTGTGCCCGCCCTGGCAAGGACTCTTACACTACCTTCAAGGTCGCCAACTGGTGTTTTTTAGGTGTCCAGTAACACTACAGTGGTTTTGCGTAATTGTGGTAATTGCGGCAAGAGCAAGCTCGATTAGTTTGGTATCAGGCAAGTAATTATTTCTGTCACTCTGTCTTCTTTATCTTTTCGCAGTCACAAGGTATATGGAGGGGATGATACAAACACCAAGGACTTTTTGGTATTTTACTTAAAAACAACGAGATATTTATGTATTGACAAACGCGCAAGAACAAGTACAAATAGCCGCTCTCTCTCCTCAGCAGATAATCTGGAGCACTCCGAATGGCAACACACTTCCGCCCCTAAAGTCACCTGTCAAATCTCAGCTGATCCGCACCCTAGCGCTCGTGAGAATGATTATTGCTTGTTTTCTCGGGCGCCGCGCGCCCCGTTTCTTTAACTTTTCGTGAACCACTATATTTACCATTCACATGACATATTTATGATTCCAATAGGACGCGATACACCACCTCACTGGTCTCACGATCAATAACTTATTCTCACTGCACTCAAAGTGATTTTTCACTGCACCAAGAAGCTACACTGTTCTTGATAATATTTACTACGAACGCACTTAATCACTGTACTGTTCTTTGAATCTATAATTCCTCTTAAAAGGCGATATCGCAAGTAATCACTTCACATATATGAGATTATTCAGTACACAGGCATATACATAGATAAATCATTAATCAATACACAGGCATAAATATATAAATCATGGAGATCAATCATAGCATTTATATAAAGTCTTGGCTCATAGCCTAACACCAATAACTGGTTCACTAGTAATATATATAATGATGACAGGAAATGAATTCTAGTCACAGCAAATTCTTTAGTAAATCCGGTGCTTGCACACACCACACATATATATAGAAACGAATACTTTGAGTACTCTGTAAAGCCTCACTACGCACAATGTGCCCTCTGTGACATAGATCCAGGTGAGACTTGCTCACTACATGAAAAATACTCTGGCAAATATTATAGCTAACTAAAGGGGAATTGGGAGGGTAACTGTAAACACCTACTTCACCTATCCTATGATGAGAGTTGAGTTGCAGCTCTTGGTCCAGGCTCTCGCCTCATACACCCTCCAGAAACACTAGCCAATGTCCCAGGATGATCGCGTCTCGCCGCTTCTGTACACTGCAGGTCCGTGCTCCTCCTCCACGCCTTGCAGGGTTGGAGTCGGTCTCCTGGCCATCAACTTTCCTCCCAACTACGGCAGCCCGCCTACGTCTCGGCGGTAGTCGTACGGATTCCCATTAGTTCCTTGTCACTGTACTCCCAGTGGAACTGCCCCCACCACTACGATGTCACTGTAAATTCACCAGACATCCTAGTCGATACTGCTTAAGCTCCACCTGCACAGCACCCGACTCCAGAGCACTTGAAGCTCAATATACTGTCTATTCCCTCGTCGGTCCACACACTTTGAATGAAGGAAGACTTCTCGACATGCTTACATACATCTGGTGATTCGTAAGGTTCCACGGGATTGTCGTCTTACTGTCAAACTTGACAGGACCGTCGATCACACGTCCAACCTAGTTGACAAGTCGGTCAACTAGGTTCCCTCACGGTGGAATGGCCCAGTTACTAAGCTGCCTCCTTTACTGGTGAACTGCCAAGGACGTCACACACGTCAATGCCCGGTCCACTTCTTGCAACACACCTGTCCCGGAGCGCTTGTTGCTCAATATTCCGTCAATTCCTTATTTGGTCCACACCTGGGTGAAGGAAGACCTCTCAGATGCGTGCTGACAACAGGAGACGCTTATATCCACCGGAGCTCGGGTAATCCGTCACTCTGACAGGATGACCGGTGGCAATCTTGCTCTCGGACGTGTCGTGTGATACTGATGGCGCNACCGTGTTTTGTGTGTGTGTGTGGGTTGTGTGTGTGTGTGTGTGTGTGTGTGTGTGGTGTGTGTGTGTGTGTGTGGTGTGTGTGTGTGTGTGTGTGTGTGTGTGGTGTGTGTTGTGTACTCACCTAGTTGTACTCACCTAGTTGTGCTTGCGGGGGTTGAGCTCTGGCTCTTTGGTCCCGCCTCTCAACCGTCAATCAACAGGTGTACAGTTTCCTGAGCCTAATGGCTCTATCATATCTACACTTGAAACTGTGTATGGAGTCAGCCTCCACCACATCGCTTCCTAATGCATTCCATTTGTCAACCACTCTGACACTAAAAAAGTTCTTTCTAATATCTCTGTGGCTCATTTGGGCACTCAGTTTCCACCTGTGTCCCCTAGTGCGTGTGCCCCTTGTGTTAAACAGCCTGTCTTTATCAACCCTGTCGATTCCCCTGAGAATCTTGAATGTGGTGATCATGTCCCCCCTAACTCTTCTGTCTTCCAACGAAGTGAGGTTTAATTCCTGCAGTCGCTCCTCGTAGCTCATACCTCTCAGCTCGGGTACTAGTCTGGTGGCAAACCTTTGAACCTTTTCCAGTTTAGTCTTATGCTTGACTAGATAGGGACTCCATGCTGGAGCCGCATACTCCAGGATTGGTCTGACATATGTGGTATATAATGTTCTGAAAGATTCCTTACACAAGTTTCTAAAGGCCGTTCTTATGTTAGCCAACCTGGCATATGCTGCTGATGTTATCCTCTTGATATGAGCTTCAGGGGACAGGTCTGGCGTGATATCAACCCCCAGGTCTTTCTCTCTCTCTGACTCTTGAAGTATTTCATCTCCCAAATGATACCTTGTATCTGGTCTCCTGCTTCCTACCCCTATCTTCATTACATTACATTTGCTTGGGTTAAACTCTAACAGCCATTTGTTCGACCATTCCTGCAGCTTGTCCAGGTCTTCTTGACCTGGACCTGTCTTGTGTGTGTGTGTGTGTTGTGTTGTGTGTGTGTGTGTGTGTGTGTGTGTGTTGTGTGTGTGTGTGTGTGTGGTGTGTGTGTTTACTTACCTAATTGTGCTTGTGGGGGTTGAGCTTTGGCTCTTTGTCCCGCTCTCAACTGTCAATCACTGGTGTACAGATTCCTGAGCCTACTGGGCTCTATCATATCTACATTTGAAAACTGTGTAGGAGTCAGCCTCCAACCACATCACTGCCTAAAGCATTCCATTATATTACTACTCTGACACTGAAAAATTCTTTCTAATGTCTCTGTGCTCATCTGGGTACTAAGTTTCCACCTGTGTCCCTTGTTCGTGTTCCACCTGTGCTGAAGAGTTTGTCTTTGTCCACCCTATCAGTTCCCCTGAGAATTTTGTAGGTATTATCATGTCTCCCCTTACTCTTCTGTTTTCCAGGATGTGAGTTTCAGCTCGTTTAGCCTTTCCTCGTAGCTCATTCATCTCAGTCCCGGGACGAGCCTGGTGGCATACCATTGAATCTGTGCTCTTGCTTTGTCTTGTGTTTAAATAGGTATGGACTCCAGGCTGGAGCTGCATCCTCCAGGATTGGTCCTTACATAAGTGGTATACAGGTTCTGAAGATTCCTTACACAAGTTTCTAAAGGCATTTCTTATGTTGGCCAGTCTAGCTTATGCCGCTGATGATATTCTTTTTTGATGAGGCCTCTGGGGACAGGTTCGGTGTGATATCAACCCCCCAAATCTTTCTCTCTATTTGACTCTTGCAGGATTTCACCTCCCAGATGATACCTTGAGTTCAGCCTCCTGCTCCCTTCGCCTAATTTCATTACCTTACACTTCCTGAGTTGAACTTTAGCAGCCATTTTCTTGACCATTCCTCCAGTTTATCCAGTCATCCTGTAGTCTCTGTCTATCTTCATCCGTCTTGATTCTTCTCATAATTTTTTCATCATCAGCAAACATTGAGAGGAATGAGTCTATACCTCCGGAAGATCGTTTACATATATTAGAAACAGATGGGTCCAAGTACTGAGCCCTGTTGGACTCCGCTGGTGACATCTCGCCACTCTGATGTCTCCCCCCTCACTGTTACTCGCTGTTTTCTGTTGCTTAAGTACTCCCTTATCCACTGGAGCACCTTCCCTTTGACTCCTGCCTGTTGCTCCAACTTATTTAACAGCCTTTTATGGGGTACTGTGTCAAAGGCTTTTTGACAGTCCAGGAAAATGCAGTCGGCTAACCCTTCTCTTTCCTGCCTAATTTTTGTTGCCTGGTTATAGAATTCTATTAAACCTGTGAGGCACGATTTACCATCCCTGAACCCATGTTGGTGGTGCGTTACAAAGTTATTTCCCTCCCGATGCTCTACGAGCCTTCTGCTCACGATCTTCTCCATCACCTTGCATGGTATACAAGTTAAGGAAACTGGCCTGTAGTTCAGTGCCTCTTGCCTGTCAACTTCTTGTATATTGGGACCACATTAGTTGTCTTCCAACTTTCTGGTAAGTCTCATGTTTCCAGTGACCTGTTATACACTGTAGAGAGTGGCACACTTAGTGCTTCTGCACCTTCCTTTAGTATCCATGGTGAGATTCTGTCAGGCCCAACATCCTTTGTCACATCCACCTCCAGCAGACACCTTTTGACCTCATCACTGGTGAGGTCAAATTCCTCCAAGGTTGCTTGATTTGCCACCTCCTCCCTTAGTGCAGGGTCTTCTCCTTGTTCTATTATGAAGACTTCATGGAATCTCTTGTTGAGTTCTTCACACATTTCCTTGTCATTCTCTGTGTATCTGTTCTCCCGTTTCCGCAACTTCATCACTTGTTCCTTCACTACTGTTTTCCTCCTGATGTGGCTGTGGAGCATCTTTGGTTGGGTCTTGGCTTTACTCACGATGTCATTTTCAAACTGTCTCTCTGCTTCCCTCCTCACTCTGAGATACTCATTTCTGGCCTTCTGGTATCTCTCCCTGCTCTCTGGTGTTCTGTTATTTCTGTAGTTTCTCCATGTCCTTTTACTCAGCTGTTTCGCTACCTTGCATTCCTGGTTGAACCATGGGTTTCACTGTTGTTTTTCGTTTTTCTCCTTTTGGACGGGGATAAACCTATCTGCAGCTTCCTGGCACTTCTGGGTGACAAAAACCATCATGACCTGCACATTCTTGTCTCTAAGTTCTGTTTCCCATGGTATTCCCCTGAGGAAGTTCCTCATCTCGTCACATTTTCCTTTTCGGTAATTCAGTCTTTTTCCCTCCGATCCCTTCCTTGGATAGGTTATCCCTACCTCCACCAAGTACTCAAAGGTCAGTACACTGTGGTCACTCATTCCTATGGGGCTTCAACTTTGACTTCCCTTATTTCTGACTCATTCAGGGTGAATATCAAGTCGAGTCTAGCTGGTTCATCATTGCCTCTCACTCTTGTGGGTTCCTTGATCTGCTGGCTCAGAAAATTCCTTGTTGCTACTTCCAATAGTTTAGCTCTCCACGTATCTGCACCTCCATGTGGGTCCCCATTCTCCCAGTCTATTTTTCCATGGTTGAAATCGCCCATGATTAAGAGTCTTGAGCCATTCCTGCAGGCAACTGAAGCTGCTCCCTCTGTTATATTAATGGTTGCCATGTTGTTCCTATCAAACTCCTGTCTAGGTCTTCTGTCATTTAGGGGAGGGTTGTAAATGACTGCCACTATTATCTTAGGTCCACCCATTGTTATAGTTCCTGTTATGTAATCTCTGAATTCATCACAGCCCGGAATGTCCATCTCATCAAAACTCCAGTCCTTCCTTATCAGCAGGGCCACTCCTCCACCTCCTCTCCCTTCCCTCTCTTTCCTTACTATATAGTAGTCCTTTGGAAACACAGCATCTGTTATGACTCCTGACAATTTTGTTTCCGTTAGTCCTATTACATCAGGGTTTTCTTCTTGCGCCCTTTCTGCCAGTTCACTTGCTTTATTGGTAATCCCATCAGTGTTTGAGTACATTACCTTGAAGCTCACTTTCTTATATCCAATTTCACCCTCACTCCCCACAAGTGTAGGAAGTTGTTCCATGGTCATTGCTACTTGGGTAGGCTCATCCTCCTCTGAGGTAGTTGCCAGGGGTTCAGGGGAGGTTGAGTGGGGGATGGAGAGCTTAGGTCTTCCTCAGGCCTGCTTGGGGCAGGAAGAAGTCCTGGGGGTGAGGGGGCAGGGATTGCTTGGGGAAAGGGCACGCCCTCTTGCAGTGTAGTTGACAGGGGTTTGGGGGGTGGTGGAGTGGGGGATAGAGGGCTTTGGTCTTGCTCAGGCCTGCTTGGGGCAGGAAGAAGATCAGGGGCTGGGAAAGCAGGGGCTACTTGGAGTAAGAGGAGGGGGGGGGGGATTTGGGCTTCATAATGGGCATTGTGCAGGGGCAAGGAAGGGTTTGTGCTGGGGGATAGGGGGGGGCCCTATTGGGTGGTGGGCTGGGTGTTGCATTCCCCCCTGGGGTTCCTGGGTTGTTTGATTGGGTTCCCCCCTCCCCTCTGGGTTTGATGGGTTGGAGGCTGAGGTTCCCTGGTTCCCTTTCCTCTCCTTGCGCCTTTTCCTTGCTCTGCTGCCCTTACTATCTCGTCTCTGGTCATGTCCCTCTGAACATATACCTCTTTGTAGTTCCTTGCATACCTCAGTTTGCTCTTCTTTACTAGGATGTCCTCTTTGATGTCTTCGCTCTTGAATACTACCTTGTGTTTGTGTGTGTGTGCTCACCTAGTTGTGCTTGCGGGGGTTGAGCTCTGGCTCTTTGGTCCCGCCTCTCAACCGTCAATCAACAGGTGTACAGGTTCCTGAGCCTATTGGGCTCTATCATATCTACACTTGAAACTCTGCATGGAGTCAGCCTCCACCACATCGCTTCCTAATGCATTCCATTTATCAACCACTCTGACACTAAAAAAGTTCTTTCTAATATCTCTGTGGCTCATTTGGGCACTCAGTTTCCACCTGTGTCCCCTAGTGCGTGTGCCCCTTGTGTTAAACAGCCTGTCTTTATCAACCCTGTCGATTCCCCTGAGAATCTTGATGTGGTGATCATGTCCCCCTAACTCTCTGTCTTGCAACGAAGTGAGGTTTAATTCCCGTAGTCTCTCCTCGTAGCTCATACCTCTCAGCTCGGGTACTAGTCTGGTGGCAAACCTTTGAACCTTTTCCAGTTTAGTCTTATGCTTGACTAGATATGGACTCCATGCTTGAGCCAACATACTCCAGATTGGTCTGACATATGTGGTATAATAATGTTCTGAAAGATCCTTACACAAGTTTCTAAGGCCGTTCTTATGTTAGGTGTCAATGTTGTCTCCACGTGCTACTGTTGTCTCCACGTGCTCCTGGTAACATTCATTCCTATCTACCTCACTGGTCATCACCACTATGTGCACTTAGTATACGATCCTAAACGGTTGCCACACTTCGGGGGATCAATCATTATGTTATAATCCGCTTCACA
>WNGS01002115.1:0-25310 GCA_020271785.1 Procambarus virginalis
GTGTGACCAACACTGTGTGTCCAGGTGTGACCAACACTGTGTGTCCAGGTGTGACCAACACTGTGTGTCCGGGTGTGACCAACACGTGTGTCAGGTGTGACCAACACTGTGTGTCCAGGTGTGACCAAACTGTGTGTCCAGGTGTGACCAACACTGTGTGTCCGGGTGTGACCAACACTGTGTGTCCGGTGTGACCAACACTGTGTGTCCGGGTGTGACCAACACTGTGTGTCCGGGTGTGACCAACACTGTGTGTCTGGGGTGTGACCAACACTGTGTGTCCGGGTGTGACCAACACTGTGTGTCAGGTGTGACCAACACTGTGTGTCCAGGTGTGACCAACACTGTGTGTCCGGGTGTGACCAACACTGTGTGTCCGGGTGTGACCAACACTGTGTGTCCAGGTGTGACCCACTGTGTGTCCAGGTGTCACCAACACTGTGTGTGGGTGTGACCAACACTGTGTGTCCAGGTGTGACCAACACTGTGTGTCCAGTGTGACCAACACTGTGTGTCCAGGTGTGACCAACACTGTGTGTCCGGTGTGACCAACACTGTGTGTCCGGGTGTGACCAACACTGTGTGTCAGGGTGTGACCAACACTGTGTGTCCGGGTGTGACCAACACTGTGTGTCCGGGTGTGACCAACACTGTGTGTCCGGGTGTGACCAACACTGTGTCCAGGTGTGACCAACACTGTGTGTCCGGGTGTGACCACACTGTGTGTCAGGGGTGACCAACACTGTGTGTCCGGGTGTGCCAACACTGTGTGTCCAGGTGTGACCAACACTGTGTGTCCGGGTGTGACCAACACTGTGTGTCAGGTGTGACCAACACTGTGTGTCCAGGTGTGACCAACACTGTGTGTCCAGGTGTGACCAACACTGTGTGTCCGGGTGTGACCAACACTGTGTGTCCAGGTGTGACCAACACTGTGTGTCCAGGTGTGACCAACACTGTGTGTCCAGGTGTGACCAACACTGTGTGTGTCCAAACTGTGTGTCCGGGTGGACCAACACTGTGTGTCCAGGTGTGACCACACTGTGTGTCCGGGTGTGACCAACACTGTGTGTCAGGGTGTGACCAACACTGTGTGTCCGGGTGTGACCAACACTGTGTTCCGGGTGTGACCAACACTGTGTGTCCAGGTGTGACCAACACTGTGTGTCCGGGTGTGTCCAACACTGTGTGTCCGGGTGTGACCAACACTGTGTGTCCGGGTGTGACCAACACTGTGTGTCCGGGTGTGACCAACACTGTGTGTCCAGGTGTGACCAACACTGTGTGTCCAGGTGTGACCAACACTGTGTGTCCGGGTGTGACCAACACTGTGTGTCCGGGTGTGACCAACACTGTGTGTCCGGGTGTGACCAACACTGTGTGTCCGGGTGTGACCAACACTGTGTGTCCAGGTGTGACCAACACTGTGTGTCCGGGTGTGACCAACACTGTGTGTCCAGGTGTGACCAACACTGTGTCCAGGTGTGACCAACACTGTGTGTCCAGGTGTGACCAACACTGTGTGTCCGGGTGTGACCAACACTGTGTGTCCGGGTGTGACCAACACTGTGTGTCCGGGTGTGACCAACACTGTGTGTCCGGGTGTGACCAACACTGTGTGTCCGGGTGTGACCAACACTGTGTGTCCAGGTGTGACCAACACTGTGTGTCCAGGTGTGACCAACACTGTGTGTCAGGGGTGACCAACACTGTGTGTCCGGTGTGACCAACACTGTGTGTCAGGTGTGACCAACACTGTGTGTCCGGGTGTGACCAACACTGTGTGTCCGGGGTGTGACCAACACTGTGTGTCCGGGTGTGACCAACACTGTGTGTCGGGTGTGACCAACACTGTGTCCGGGTGTGACCAACACTGTGTGTCCGGGTGTGACCAACACTGTGTGTCCGGGTGTCCAACACTGTGTGTCCGGGTGTGACCAACACTGTGTGTCAGGTGTGACCAACACTGTGTGTCCGGGTGTGACCAACACTGTGTCCGGGTGTGACCAACACTGTGTGTCCAGGTGTGACCAACACTGTGTGTCCGGGTGTGACCAACACTGTGTGTCCGGGTGGACCAACACTGTGTGTCCGGTGTGACCAACACTGTGTGTCCGGTGTGACCAACACTGTGTGTCAGGTGTGACCAACACTGTGTGTCCAGGTGTGACCAACACTGTGTGTCCGGGTGTGACCAACACTGTGTGTCCGGGTGTGACCAACACTGTGTGTCCGGGTGTGACCAACACTGTGTGTCGGGCTGTGTGTTGGGTGTGACCAACACTGTGTGTCCAGGTGTGACCAACACTGTGTGTCCGGGTGTGACCAACACTGTGTGTCCAGGTGTGACCAACACTGTGTCCAGGTGTGACCAACACTGTGTGTCCAGGTGTGACCAACACTGTGTGTCCGGGTGTGACCAACACTGTGTGTCCGGTGTGACCAACACTGTGTGTCCGGGTGTGACCAACACTGTGTGTCCGGGTGTGACCAACACTGTGTGTCGGGTGTGACCAACACTGTGTGTCCGGGTGTGACCAACACTGTGTGTCCGGGTGTGACCAACACTGTGTGTCCGGTGTGACCAACACTGTGTGTCCAGGGTGTGACCAACACTGTGTGTCCGGGTGTGACCAACACTGTGTGTCCAGGTGTGACCAACACTGTGTGTCCGGGTGTGACCAACACTGTGTGTCCGGGTGTGACCAACACTGTGTGTCCGGTGTGACCAACACTGTGTGTCCGGGTGTGACCAACACTGTGTGTCCAGGTGTGACCAACACTGTGTGTCCGGGTGTGACCAACACTGTGTGTCCGGGTGTGACCAACACTGTGTGTCCGGGTGTGACCAAACTGTGTGTCAGGTGTGACCAACACTGTGTGTCCGGGTGTGACCAACACTGTGTGTGTCCGGTGTGACCAACACTGTGTGTCCAGGTGTGACCAACACTGTGTGTCCGGGTGTGACCAACACTGTGTGTCCAGGTGTGACCAACACTGTGTGTCCGGGTGTGACCAACACTGTGTGTCCGGGTGTGACCAACACTGTGTGTCCGGGTGTGACCAACACTGTGTGTCCGGGTGTGACCAACACTGTGTGTCCGGTGTGACCAACACTGTGTGTCCGGGTGTGACCAACACTGTGTGTCCGGGTGTGACCAACACTGTGTGTCCAGTGTGACCAACACTGTGTGTCCGGGTGTGACCAACACTGTGTGTCCGGGTGTGACCAACACTGTGTGTCCAGGTGTGACCAACACTGTGTGTCCAGGTGTGACCAACACTGTGTGTCCGGGTGTGACCAACACTGTGTGTCCAGGTGTGACCAACACTGTGTGTCCAGGTGTGACCAACACTGTGTGTCCGGGTGTGACCAACACTGTGTGTCAGGGTGTGACCAACACTGTGTGTCCAGGTGTGACCAACACTGTGTGTCCGGGTGTGTCAACACTGTGTGGGGTGTGACCAACACTGTGTGTCCGGTGTGACCAACACTGTGTGTCCGGGTGTGACCAACACTGTGTGTCCGGGTGTGACCAACACTGTGTGTCCAGGTGTGACCAACACTGTGTGTCCAGGTGTGACCAACACTGTGTGTCCGGTGTGACCAACACTGTGTGTCCGGTGTGACCAACACTGTGTGTCCAGGTGTGACCAACACTGTGTCCAGGTGTGACCAACACTGTGTGTCCGGGTGTGACCAACACTGTGTGTCCGGGTGTGACCAACACTGTGTGTCCAGGTGTGACCAACACTGTGTGTCCGGGTGTGACCAACACTGTGTGTCCAGGTGTGACCAACACTGTGTGTCCGGTGTGACCAACACTGTGTGTCCGGGTGTGACCAACACTGTGTGTCCAGGTGTGACCAACACTGTGTGTCCAGGTGTGACCAACACTGTGTGTCCGGGGTGACCAACACTGTGTGTCCAGGTGTGACCAACACTGTGTGTCCGGGTGTGACCAACACTGTGTGTCCGGGTGTGACCAACACTGTGTGTCCGGTGTGACCAACACCCGGGTGTGACCAACACTGTGTGTCCGGGTGTGACCAACACTGTGTGTCCGGGTGTGACCAACACTGTGTGTCCGGTGTGACCAACACTGTGTGTCCGGTGTGACCAACACTGTGTGTCCGGGTGTGACCAACACTGTGTGTCCGGGTGTGACCAACACTGTGTGTCCGGGTGTGACCAACACTGTGTGTCCGGGTGTGACCAACACTGTGTGTCCGGGTGTGACCAACACTGTGTGTCCAGGTGTGACCAACACTGTGTGTCCGGGTGTGACCAACACTGTGTGTCCAGGTGTGACCAACACTGTGTGTCCGGGTGTGACCAACACTGTGTGTCCGGGTGTGACCAACACTGTGTGTCCGGGTGTGACCAACACTGTGTGTCCGGGTGTGACCAACACTGTGTGTCCAGGTGTGACCAACACTGTGTGTCCAGGTGTGACCAACACTGTGTGTCCGGGTGTGACCAACACTGTGTGTCCGGGTGTGACCAACACTGTGTGTCCAGGTGTGACCAACACTGTGTGTCCAGGTGTGACCAACACTGTGTGTCCGGGTGTGACCAACACTGTGTGTCCAGGTGTGACCAACACTGTGTGTCCAGGTGTGACCAACACTGTGTGTCCGGGTGTGACCAACACTGTGTGTCCGGGTGTGACCAACACTGTGTGTCCAGGTGTGACCAACACTGTGTGTCCGGGTGTGACCAACACTGTGTGTCCAGGTGTGACCAACACTGTGTGTCCGGGTGTGACCAACACTGTGTGTCCGGGTGTGACCAACACTGTGTGTCCGGGTGTGACCAACACTGTGTGTCCAGGTGTGACCAACACTGTGTGTCCAGGTGTGACCAACACTGTGTGTCCGGGTGTGACCAACACTGTGTGTCCGGGTGTGACCAACACTGTGTGTCCAGGTGTGACCAACACTGTGTGTCCGGGTGTGACCAACACTGTGTGTCCGGGTGTGACCAACACTGTGTGTCCAGGTGTGACCAACACTGTGTGTCCAGGTGTGACCAACACTGTGTGTCCGGGTGTGACCAACACTGTGTGTCCAGGTGTGACCAACACTGTGTGTCCAGGTGTGACCAACACTGTGTGTCCGGGTGTGACCAACACTGTGTGTCCAGGTGTGACCAACACTGTGTGTCCAGGTGTGACCAACACTGTGTGTCCGGGTGTGACCAACACTGTGTGTCCAGGTGTGACCAACACTGTGTGTCCGGGTGTGACCAACACTGTGTGTCCGGGTGTGACCAACACTGTGTGTCCGGGTGTGACCAACACTGTGTGTCCAGGTGTGACCAACACTGTGTGTCCGGGTGTGACCAACACTGTGTGTCCGGGTGTGACCAACACTGTGTGTCCGGGTGTGACCAACACTGTGTGTCCGGGTGTGACCAACACTGTGTGTCCGGGTGTGACCAACACTGTGTGTCCGGGTGTGACCAACACTGTGTGTCCAGGTGTGACCAACACTGTGTGTCCGGGTGTGACCAACACTGTGTGTCCGGGTGTGACCAACACTGTGTGTCCGGGTGTGACCAACACTGTGTGTCCAGGTGTGACCAACACTGTGTGTCCAGGTGTGACCAACACTGTGTGTCCAGGTGTGACCAACACTGTGTGTCCAGGTGTGACCAACACTGTGTGTCCGGGTGTGACCAACACTGTGTGTCCAGGTGTGACCAACACTGTGTGTCCGGGTGTGACCAACACTGTGTGTCCAGGTGTGACCAACACTGTGTGTCCGGGTGTGACCAACACTGTGTGTCCAGGTGTGACCAACACTGTGTGTCCGGGTGTGACCAACACTGTGTGTCCGGGTGTGACCAACACTGTGTGTCCGGTGTGACCAACACTGTGTGTCCGGGTGTGACCAACACTGTGTGTCCGGGTGTGACCAACACTGTGTGTCCGGGTGTGACCAACACTGTGTGTCCGGGTGTGACCAACACTGTGTGTCCGGGTGTGACCAACACTGTGTGTCCGGGTGTGACCAACACTGTGTGTCCGGGTGTGACCAACACTGTGTGTCCAGGTGTGACCAACACTGTGTGTCCGGGTGTGACCAACACTGTGTGTCCAGGTGTGACCAACACTGTGTGTCCGGGTGTGACCAACACTGTGTGTCCGGGTGTGACCAACACTGTGTGTCCGGGTGTGACCAACACTGTGTGTCCAGGTGTGACCAACACTGTGTGTCCGGGTGTGACCAACACTGTGTGTCCAGGTGTGACCAACACTGTGTGTCCAGGTGTGACCAACACTGTGTGTCCAGGTGTGACCAACACTGTGTGTCCGGGTGTGACCAACACTGTGTGTCCAGGTGTGACCAACACTGTGTGTCCAGGTGTGACCAACACTGTGTGTCCGGGTGTGACCAACACTGTGTGTCCAACACTGTGTGTCGGGTGTGACCAACACTGTGTGTCCGGGTGTGACCAACACTGTGTGTCCGGGTGTGACCAACACTGTGTGTCCGGGTGTGACCAACACTGTGTGTCCGGGTGTGACCAACACTGTGTGTCCAGGTGTGACCAACACTGTGTGTCCGGGTGTGACCAACACTGTGTGTCCAGGTGTGACCAACACTGTGTGTCCGGGTGTGACCAACACTGTGTGTCCGGGTGTGACCAACACTGTGTGTCCGGGTGTGACCAACACTGTGTGTCCAGGTGTGACCAACACTGTGTGTCCGGGTGTGACCAACACTGTGTGTCCGGGTGTGACCAACACTGTGTGTCCGGGTGTGACCAACACTGTGTGTCCGGGTGTGACCAACACTGTGTGTCCGGGTGTGACCAACACTGTGTGTCCGGGTGTGACCAACACTGTGTGTCCGGGTGTGACCAACACTGTGTGTCCGGGTGTGACCAACACTGTGTGTCCGGGTGTGACCAACACTGTGTGTCCGGGTGTGACCAACACTGTGTGTCCGGGTGTGACCAACACTGTGTGTCCGGGTGTGACCAACACTGTGTGTCCGGGTGTGACCAACACTGTGTGTCCGGGTGTGACCAACACTGTGTGTCCAGGTGTGACCAACACTGTGTGTCCGGGTGTGACCAACACTGTGTGTCCGGGTGTGACCAACACTGTGTGTCCGGGTGTGACCAACACTGTGTGTCCGGGTGTGACCAACACTGTGTGTCCAGGTGTGACCAACACTGTGTGTCCAGGTGTGACCAACACTGTGTGTCCGGGTGTGACCAACACTGTGTGTCCGGGTGTGACCAACACTGTGTGTCCGGGTGTGACCAACACTGTGTGTCCGGGTGTGACCAACACTGTGTGTCCAGGTGTGACCAACACTGTGTGTCCGGGTGTGACCAACACTGTGTGTCCGGGTGTGACCAACACTGTGTGTCCAGGTGTGACCAACACTGTGTGTCCGGGTGTGACCAACACTGTGTGTCCGGGTGTGACCAACACTGTGTGTCCGGGTGTGACCAACACTGTGTGTCCAGGTGTGACCAACACTGTGTGTCCGGGTGTGACCAACACTGTGTGTCCGGGTGTGACCAACACTGTGTGTCCGGGTGTGACCAACACTGTGTGTCCAGGTGTGACCAACACTGTGTGTCCGGGTGTGACCAACACTGTGTGTCCGGGTGTGACCAACACTGTGTGTCCAGGTGTGACCAACACTGTGTGTCCAGGTGTGACCAACACTGTGTGTCCGGGTGTGACCAACACTGTGTGTCCGGGTGTGACCAACACTGTGTGTCCGGGTGTGACCAACACTGTGTGTCCGGGTGTGACCAACACTGTGTGTCCAGGTGTGACCAACACTGTGTGTCCGGGTGTGACCAACACTGTGTGTCCGGGTGTGACCAACACTGTGTGTCCGGGTGTGACCAACACTGTGTGTCCGGGTGTGACCAACACTGTGTGTCCGGGTGTGACCAACACTGTGTGTCCGGGTGTGACCAACACTGTGTGTCCGGGTGTGACCAACACTGTGTGTCCGGGTGTGACCAACACTGTGTGTCCGGGTGTGACCAACACTGTGTGTCCGGGTGTGACCAACACTGTGTGTCCGGGTGTGACCAACACTGTGTGTCCGGGTGTGACCAACACTGTGTGTCCAGGTGTGACCAACACTGTGTGTCCGGGTGTGACCAACACTGTGTGTCCGGGTGTGACCAACACTGTGTGTCCAGGTGTGACCAACACTGTGTGTCCAGGTGTGACCAACACTGTGTGTCCGGGTGTGACCAACACTGTGTGTCCGGGTGTGACCAACACTGTGTGTCCGGGTGTGACCAACACTGTGTGTCCGGGTGTGACCAACACTGTGTGTCCGGGTGTGACCAACACTGTGTGTCCGGGTGTGACCAACACTGTGTGTCCGGGTGTGACCAACACTGTGTGTCCAGGTGTGACCAACACTGTGTGTCCGGGTGTGACCAACACTGTGTGTCCGGGTGTGACCAACACTGTGTGTCCGGGTGTGACCAACACTGTGTGTCCAGGTGTGACCAACACTGTGTGTCCAGGTGTGACCAACACTGTGTGTCCGGGTGTGACCAACACTGTGTGTCCGGGTGTGACCAACACTGTGTGTCCAGGTGTGACCAACACTGTGTGTCCGGGTGTGACCAACACTGTGTGTCCGGTGTGACCAACACTGTGTGTCCAGGTGTGACCAACACTGTGTGTCCGGGTGTGACCAACACTGTGTGTGTGTGACCAACACTGTGTGTCCGGGTGTGACCAACACTGTGTGTCCGGGTGTGACCAACACTGTGTGTCCGGGTGTGACCAACACTGTGTGTCCAGGGTGTGACCAACACTGTGTGTCCGGGTGTGACCAACACTGTGTGTCCAGGTGTGACCAACACTGTGTGTCCGGGTGTGACCAACACTGTGTGTCCGGGTGTGACCAACACTGTGTGTCCGGGTGTGACCAACACTGTGTGTCCGGTGTGACCAACACTGTGTGTCCGGGTGTGACCAACACTGTGTGTCCAGGTGTGACCAACACTGTGTGTCCGGGTGTGACCAACACTGTGTGTCCGGGTGTGACCAACACTGTGTGTCCGGGTGTGACCAACACTGTGTGTCCGGGTGTGACCAACACTGTGTGTCCGGGTGTGACCAACACTGTGTGTCCAGGTGTGACCAACACTGTGTGTCCGGTGTGACCAACACTGTGTGTCCGGGTGTGACCAACACTGTGTGTCCGGGTGTGACCAACACTGTGTGTCCAGGTGTGACCAACACTGTGTGTCCGGGTGTGACCAACACTGTGTGTCCAGGTGTGACCAACACTGTGTGTCCGGGTGTGACCAACACTGTGTGTCCGGGTGTGACCAACACTGTGTGTCCGGGTGTGACCAACACTGTGTGTCCAGGTGTGACCAACACTGTGTGTCCAGGTGTGACCAACACTGTGTGTCCGGGTGTGACCAACACTGTGTGTCCGGGTGTGACCAACACTGTGTGTCCAGGTGTGACCAACACTGTGTGTCCGGGTGTGACCAACACTGTGTGTCCGGGTGTGACCAACACTGTGTGTCCGGGTGTGACCAACACTGTGTGTCCGGGTGTGACCAACACTGTGTGTCCGGGTGTGACCAACACTGTGTGTCCGGTGTGACCAACACTGTGTGTCCGGGTGTGACCAACACTGTGTGTCCGGGTGTGACCAACACTGTGTGTCCGGGTGTGACCAACACTGTGTGTCCGGGTGTGACCAACACTGTGTGTCCGGGTGTGACCAACACTGTGTGTCCAGGTGTGACCAACACTGTGTGTCCGGGTGTGACCAACACTGTGTGTCCGGGTGTGACCAACACTGTGTGTCCGGGTGTGACCAACACTGTGTGTCCGGGTGTGACCAACACTGTGTGTCCGGGTGTGACCAACACTGTGTGTCCAGGTGTGACCAACACTGTGTGTCCGGGTGTGACCAACACTGTGTGTCCGGGTGTGACCAACACTGTGTGTCCGGGTGTGACCAACACTGTGTGTCCGGGTGTGACCAACACTGTGTGTCCAGGTGTGACCAACACTGTGTGTCCGGGTGTGACCAACACTGTGTGTCCAGGTGTGACCAACACTGTGTGTCCAGGTGTGACCAACACTGTGTGTCCGGGTGTGACCAACACTGTGTGTCCGGGTGTGACCAACACTGTGTGTCCGGGTGTGACCAACACTGTGTGTCCGGGTGTGACCAACACTGTGTGTCCGGTGTGACCAACACTGTGTGTCCGGTGTGACCAACACTGTGTGTCCGGGTGTGACCAACACTGTGTGTCCGGGTGTGACCAACACTGTGTGTCCGGGTGTGACCAACACTGTGTGTCCAGGTGTGACCAACACTGTGTGTCCGGGTGTGACCAACACTGTGTGTCCAGGTGTGACCAACACTGTGTGTCGGGTGTGACCAACACTGTGTGTCCGGGTGTGACCAACACTGTGTGTCCGGGTGTGACCAACACTGTGTGTCCGGTGTGACCAACACTGTGTGTCCAGGTGTGACCAACACTGTGTGTCCGGGTGTGACCAACACTGTGTGTCCGGGTGTGACCAACACTGTGTGTCCGGGTGTGACCAACACTGTGTGTCCGGGTGTGACCAACACTGTGTGTCCGGGTGTGACCAACACTGTGTGTCCGGGTGTGACCAACACTGTGTGTCCAGGTGTGACCAACACTGTGTGTCCGGGTGTGACCAACACTGTGTGTCCAGGTGTGACCAACACTGTGTGTCCGGGTGTGACCAACACTGTGTGTCCGGGTGTGACCAACACTGTGTGTCCGGGTGTGACCAACACTGTGTGTCCGGGTGTGACCAACACTGTGTGTCCAGGTGTGACCAACACTGTGTGTCCGGTGTGACCAACACTGTGTGTCCGGGTGTGACCAACACTGTGTGTCCAGGTGTGACCAACACTGTGTGTCCGGGTGTGACCAACACTGTGTGTCCGGGTGTGACCAACACTGTGTGTCCAGGTGTGACCAACACTGTGTGTCCAGGTGTGACCAACACTGTGTGTCCGGGTGTGACCAACACTGTGTGTCCAGGTGTGACCAACACTGTGTGTCCAGGTGTGACCAACACTGTGTGTCCGGGTGTGACCAACACTGTGTGTCCGGGTGTGACCAACACTGTGTGTCCAGGTGTGACCAACACTGTGTGTCCGGGTGTGACCAACACTGTGTGTCCAGGTGTGACCAACACTGTGTGTCCGGGTGTGACCAACACTGTGTGTCCGGGTGTGACCAACACTGTGTGTCCGGGTGTGACCAACACTGTGTGTCCAGGTGTGACCAACACTGTGTGTCCAGGTGTGACCAACACTGTGTGTCCGGGTGTGACCAACACTGTGTGTCCGGGTGTGACCAACACTGTGTGTCCAGGTGTGACCAACACTGTGTCCGGTGTGACCAACACTGTGTGTCCGGGTGTGACCAACACTGTGTGTCCAGGTGTGACCAACACTGTGTGTCCAGGTGTGACCAACACTGTGTGTCCGGGTGTGACCAACACTGTGTGTCCAGGTGTGACCAACACTGTGTGTCCAGGTGTGACCAACACTGTGTGTCCGGTGTGACCAACACTGTGTGTCCAGGTGTGACCAACACTGTGTGTCCAGGTGTGACCAACACTGTGTGTCCGGGTGTGACCAACACTGTGTGTCCAGGTGTGACCAACACTGTGTGTCCGGGTGTGACCAACACTGTGTGTCCGGGTGTGACCAACACTGTGTGTCCGGGTGTGACCAACACTGTGTGTCCGGGTGTGACCAACACTGTGTGTCCGGGTGTGACCAACACTGTGTGTCCGGTGTGACCAACACTGTGTGTCCAGGTGTGACCAACACTGTGTGTCCGGGTGTGACCAACACTGTGTGTCCGGGTGTGACCAACACTGTGTGTCCGGGTGTGACCAACACTGTGTGTCCGGGTGTGACCAACACTGTGTGTCCGGGTGTGACCAACACTGTGTGTCCAGGTGTGACCAACACTGTGTGTCCGGGTGTGACCAACACTGTGTGTCCAGGTGTGACCAACACTGTGTGTCCGGGTGTGACCAACACTGTGTGTCCGGGTGTGACCAACACTGTGTGTCCGGGTGTGACCAACACTGTGTGTCCGGGTGTGACCAACACTGTGTGTCCAGGTGTGACCAACACTGTGTGTCCAGGTGTGACCAACACTGTGTGTCCGGGTGTGACCAACACTGTGTGTCCGGGTGTGACCAACACTGTGTGTCCGGNGGTGTGACCAACACTGTGTGTCCGTGTGACCAACACTGTGTTCCGGTGTGACCAACACTGTGTGTCCAGGTGTGACCACACTGTGTGTCCGGGTGTGACCAACACTGTGTGTCGGGTGTGACCAACACTGTGTGTCCGGGTGTGACCAACACTGTGTGTCCGGGTGTGACCAACACTGTGTGTCCGGGTGTGACCAACACTGTGTGTCCAGTGTGACCAACACTGTGTGTCGGGTGTGACCAACACTGTGTGTCCAGGTGTGACCAACACTGTGTGTCCGGGTGTGACCAACACTGTGTGTCCGGGTGTGACCAACACTGTGTGTCCGGGTGTGACCAACACTGTGTGTCCAGGTGTGACCAACACTGTGTGTCCGGTGTGACCAACACTGTGTGTCCGGGTGTGACCAACACTGTGTGTCCGGTGTGACCAACACTGTGTGTCCAGGTGTGACCAACACTGTGTGTCCGGGTGTGACCAACACTGTGTGTCCGGGTGTGACCAACACTGTGTGTCCAGGTGTGACCAACACTGTGTGTCCAGGTGTGACCAACACTGTGTGTCCAGGTGTGACCAACACTGTGTGTCCGGGTGTGACCACCACTGTGTGTCCAGGTGTGACCAACACTGTGTGTCCAGGTGTGACCAACACTGTGTGTCCAGGTGTGACCAACACTGTGTGTCCGGTGTGACCAACACTGTGTGTCCAGGTGTGACCAACACTGTGTGTCCGGGTGTGACCAACACTGTGTGTCCGGTGTGACCAACACTGTGTGTCCAGGTGTGACCAACACTGTGTGTCCGGGTGTGACCAACACTGTGTGTCCGGGTGTGACCAACACTGTGTGTCCGGGTGTGACCAACACTGTGTGTCCGGGTGACCAACACTGTGTGTCCGGGTGTGACCAACACTGTGTGTCCAGGTGTGACCAACACTGTGTGTCCGGTGTGACCAACACTGTGTGTCCGGGTGTGACCAACACTGTGTGTCCGGGTGTGACCAACACTGTGTGTCCGGGTGTGACCAACACTGTGTGTCCAGGTGTGACCAACACTGTGTGTCCGGGTGTGACCAACACTGTGTGTCCGGGTGTGACCAACACTGTGTGTCCGGGTGTGACCAACACTGTGTGTCCGGGTGTGACCAACACTGTGTGTCCGGGTGTGACCAACACTGTGTGTCCGGGTGTGACCAACACTGTGTGTCCGGGTGTGACCAACACTGTGTGTCCGGGTGTGACCAACACTGTGTGTCCAGGTGTGACCAACACTGTGTGTCCGGTGTGACCAACACTGTGTGTCCAGTGTGACCAACACTGTGTGTCCAGGTGTGACCAACACTGTGTGTCCAGGTGTGACCAACACTGTGTGTCCAGGTGTGACCAACACTGTGTGTCCAGGTGTGACCAACACTGTGTGTCCGGGTGTGACCAACACTGTGTGTCCAGGTGTGACCAACACTGTGTGTCCGGTGTGACCAACACTGTGTGTCCGGGTGTGTCCAACACTGTGTGTCCAGGTGTGACCAACACTGTGTGTCCGGGTGTGACCAACACTGTGTGTCCGGGTGTGACCAACACTGTGTGTCCAGGTGTGACCAACACTGTGTGTCCGGGTGTGACCAACACTGTGTGTCCGGGTGTGACCAACACTGTGTGTCCGGGTGTGACCAACACTGTGTGTCCGGGTGTGACCAACACTGTGTGTCCGGGTGTGACCAACACTGTGTGTCCGGGTGTGACCAACACTGTGTGTCCGGGTGTGACCAACACTGTGTGTCCAGGTGTGACCAACACTGTGTGTCCAGGTGTGACCAACACTGTGTGTCCGGGTGTGACCAACACTGTGTGTCCGGGTGTGACCAACACTGTGTGTCCAGGTGTGACCAACACTGTGTGTCCAGGTGTGACCAACACTGTGTGTCCGGGTGTGACCAACACTGTGTGTCCAGGTGTGACCAACACTGTGTGTCCGGGTGTGACCAACACTGTGTGTCCAGGTGTGACCAACACTGTGTGTCCGGGTGTGACCAACACTGTGTGTCCAGGTGTGACCAACACTGTGTGTCCAGGTGTGACCAACACTGTGTGTCCAGGTGTGACCAACACTGTGTGTCCGGGTGTGACCAACACTGTGTGTCCGGGTGTGACCAACACTGTGTGTCCGGGTGTGACCAACACTGTGTGTCCGGTGTGACCAACACTGTGTGTCCAGGTGTGACCAACACTGTGTGTCCGGGTGTGACCAACACTGTGTGTCCGGTGTGACCAACACTGTGTGTCCAGGTGTGACCAACACTGTGTGTCCGGGTGTGACCAACACTGTGTGTCCGGTGTGACCAACACTGTGTGTCCAGGTGTGACCAACACTGTGTGTCCGGGTGTGACCAACACTGTGTGTCCAGGTGTCCAACACTGTGTGTCCGGGTGTGACCAACACTGTGTGTCCGGGTGTGACCAACACTGTGTGTCCGGGTGTGACCAACACTGTGTGTCCAGGTGTGACCAACACTGTGTGTCCGGGTGTGACCAACACTGTGTGTCCGGGTGTGACCAACACTGTGTGTCCGGGTGTGACCAACACTGTGTGTCCGGGTGTGACCAACACTGTGTGTCCGGGTGTGACCAACACTGTGTGTCCGGGTGTGACCAACACTGTGTGTCCGGTGTGACCAACACTGTGTGTCCGGGTGTGACCAACACTGTGTGTCCGGGTGTGACCAACACTGTGTGTCCGGGTGTGACCAACACTGTGTGTCCGGGTGTGACCAACACTGTGTGTCCAGGTGTGACCAACACTGTGTGTCCGGGTGTGACCAACACTGTGTGTCCGGGTGTGACCAACACTGTGTGTCCGGGTGTGACCAACACTGTGTGTCCAGGTGTGACCAACACTGTGTGTCCGGGTGTGACCAACACTGTGTGTCCGGGTGTGACCAACACTGTGTGTCCAGGTGTGACCAACACTGTGTGTCCGGGTGTGACCAACACTGTGTGTCCAGGTGTGACCAACACTGTGTGTCCGGGTGTGACCAACACTGTGTGTCCAGGTGTGACCAACACTGTGTGTCCAGGTGTGACCAACACTGTGTGTCCAGGTGTGACCAACACTGTGTGTCCGGGTGTGACCAACACTGTGTGTCCGGGTGTGACCAACACTGTGTGTCCAGGTGTGACCAACACTGTGTGTCCGGGTGTGACCAACACTGTGTGTCCCAGGTGTGACCAACACTGTGTGTCCGGGTGTGACCAACACTGTGTGTCCGGGTGTGACCAACACTGTGTGTCCGGTGTGACCAACACTGTGTGTCCAGGTGTGACCAACACTGTGTGTCCGGGTGTGACCAACACTGTGTGTCCAGGTGTGACCAACACTGTGTGTCCGGGTGTGACCAACACTGTGTGTCCGGTGTGACCAACACTGTGTGTCCGGTGTGACCAACACTGTGTGTCCGGGTGTGACCAACACTGTGTGTCCGGGTGTGACCAACACTGTGTGTCCGGGTGTGACCAACACTGTGTGTCCGGGTGTGACCAACACTGTGTGTCCGGGTGTGACCAACACTGTGTGTCCGGTGTGACCAACACTGTGTGTCCGGGTGTGACCAACACTGTGTGTCCGGGTGTGACCAACACTGTGTGTCCGGGTGTGACCAACACTGTGTGTCCGGGTGTGACCAACACTGTGTGTCCAGGTGTGACCAACACTGTGTGTCCGGGTGTGACCAACACTGTGTGTCCGGTGTGACCAACACTGTGTGTCCGGGTGTGACCAACACTGTGTGTCCGGGTGTGACCAACACTGTGTGTCCGGGTGTGACCAACACTGTGTGTCCAGGTGTGACCAACACTGTGTGTCCGGGTGTGACCAACACTGTGTGTCCGGGTGTGACCAACACTGTGTGTCCAGGTGTGACCAACACTGTGTGTCCAGGTGTGACCAACACTGTGTGTCCGGGTGTGACCAACACTGTGTGTCCAGGTGTGACCAACACTGTGTGTCCAGGTGTGACCAACACTGTGTGTCCGGTGTGACCAACACTGTGTGTCCAGGTGTGACCAACACTGTGTGTCCAGGTGTGACCAACACTGTGTGTCCGGGTGTGACCAACACTGTGTGTCCAGGTGTGACCAACACTGTGTGTCCGGGTGTGACCAACACTGTGTGTCCAGGTGTGACCAACACTGTGTGTCCAGGTGTGACCAACACTGTGTGTCCGGGTGTGACCAACACTGTGTGTCCGGGTGTGACCAACACTGTGTGTCCGGGTGTGACCAACACTGTGTGTCCGGGTGTGACCAACACTGTGTGTCCGGGTGTGACCAACACTGTGTGTCCGGGTGTGACCAACACTGTGTGTCCGGTGTGACCAACACTGTGTGTCCGGGTGTGACCAACACTGTGTGTCCAGGTGTGACCAACACTGTGTGTCCGGGTGTGACCAACACTGTGTGTCCGGGTGTGACCAACACTGTGTGTCCGGGTGTGACCAACACTGTGTGTCCAGGTGTGACCAACACTGTGTGTCCGGGTGTGACCAACACTGTGTGTCCAGGTGTGACCAACACTGTGTGTCCGGGTGTGACCAACACTGTGTGTCCAGGTGTGACCAACACTGTGTGTCCGGGTGTGACCAACACTGTGTGTCCAGGTGTGACCAACACTGTGTGTCCAGGTGTGACCAACACTGTGTGTCCAGGTGTGACCAACACTGTGTGTCCGGGTGTGACCAACACTGTGTGTCCGGTGTGACCAACACTGTGTGTCCGGGTGTGACCAACACTGTGTGTCCGGGTGTGACCAACACTGTGTGTCCGGTGTGACCAACACTGTGTGTCCGGGTGTGACCAACACTGTGTGTCCGGGTGTGACCAACACTGTGTGTCCGGGTGTGACCAACACTGTGTGTCCGGGTGTGACCAACACTGTGTGTCCGGTGTGACCAACACTGTGTGTCCGGGTGTGACCAACACTGTGTGTCCAGGTGTGACCAACACTGTGTGTCCGGTGTGACCAACACTGTGTGTCCAGGTGTGACCAACACTGTGTGTCCGGTGTGACCAACACTGTGTGTCCAGGTGTGACCAACACTGTGTGTCCAGGTGTGACCAACACTGTGTGTCCAGGTGTGACCAACACTGTGTGTCCAGGTGTGACCAACACTGTGTGTCCAGGTGTGACCAACACTGTGTGTCCGGTGTGACCAACACTGTGTGTCCGGTGTGACCAACACTGTGTGTCCAGGTGTGACCAACACTGTGTGTCCAGGTGTGACCAACACTGTGTGTCCGGGTGTGACCAACACTGTGTGTCCAGGTGTGACCAACACTGTGTGTCCGGGTGTGACCAACACTGTGTGTCCAGGTGTGACCAACACTGTGTGTCCGGGTGTGACCAACACTGTGTGTCCAGGTGTGACCAACACTGTGTGTCCGGGTGTGACCAACACTGTGTGTCCAGTGTGACCAACACTGTGTGTCCAGTGTGACCAACACTGTGTGTCCGGGTGTGACCAACACTGTGTGTCCGGTGTGACCAACACTGTGTCCAGGTGTGACCAACACTGTGTGTCCGGTGTGACCAACACTGTGTGTCCGGGTGTGACCAACACTGTGTCCAGGTGTGACCAACACTGTGTGTCCAGGTGTGACCAACACTGTGTCCGGGTGTGACCAACACTGTGTCCAGGTGTGACCAACACTGTGTCCGGGTGTGACCAACACTGTGTGTCCAGGTGTGACCAACACTGTGTGTCCGGTGTGACCAACACTGTGTGTCCGGGTGTGACCAACACTGTGTGTCCGGTGTGACCAACACTGTGTGTCCGGGTGTGACCAACACTGTGTGTCCGGGTGTGACCAACACTGTGTCCGGGTGTGACCAACACTGTGTGTCCGGTGTGACCAACACTGTGTGTCCGGGTGTGACCAACACTGTGTGTCCGGGTGTGACCAACACTGTGTGTCCAGGTGTGACCAACACTGTGTGTCCGGGTGTGACCAACACTGTGTGTCCAGGTGTGACCAACACTGTGTGTCCGGTGTGACCAACACTGTGTGTCGGGTGTGACCAACACTGTGTGTCCGGTGTGACCAACACTGTGTGTCCAGGTGTGACCAACACTGTGTGTCCGGGTGTGACCAACACTGTGTGTCCAGGTGTGACCAACACTGTGTGTCCAGGTGTGACCAACACTGTGTGTCCGGGTGTGACCAACACTGTGTGTCCAGTGTGACCAACACTGTGTGTCCGGGTGTGACCAACACTGTGTGTCCAGGTGTGACCAACACTGTGTGTCCGGGTGTGACCAACACTGTGTGTCCAGGTGTGACCAACACTGTGTGTCCGGTGTGACCAACACTGTGTGTCCGGTGTGACCAACACTGTGTGTCCAGGTGTGACCAACACTGTGTGTCCGGTGTGACCAACACTGTGTGTCCAGGTGTGACCAACACTGTGTGTCCGGTGTGACCAACACTGTGTGTCCGGGTGTGACCAACACTGTGTGTCCAGTGTGACCAACACTGTGTGTCCAGGTGTGACCAACACTGTGTGTCCAGGTGTGACCAACACTGTGTGTCCGGGTGTGACCAACACTGTGTGTCCGGTGTGACCAACACTGTGTCCGGTGTGACCAACACTGTGTCCAGGTGTGACCAACACTGTGTCCGGTGTGACCAACACTGTGTCCAGGTGTGACCAACACTGTGTGTCCGGTGTGACCAACACTGTGTGTCCAGGTGTGACCAACACTGTGTGTCCGGGTGTGACCAACACTGTGTGTCCGGGTGTGACCAACACTGTGTGTCCGGGTGTGACCAACACTGTGTGTCCGGGTGTGACCAACACTGTGTGTCCGGTGTGACCAACACTGTGTGTCCAGGTGTGACCAACACTGTGTGTCCAGGTGTGACCAACACTTGTGTCCGGGGTGACCAACACTGTGTGTCCGGGTGTGACCAACACTGTGTGTCCGGTGTGACCAACACTGTGTGTCCGGGTGTGACCAACACTGTGTGTCCAGGTGTGACCAACACTGTGTGTCCGGGTGTGACCAACACTGTGTGTCCGGTGTGACCAACACTGTGTGTCCGGGTGTGACCAACACTGTGTGTCCGGGTGTGACCAACACTGTGTGTCCGGGTGTGACCAACACTGTGTCCAGGTGTGACCAACACTGTGTGTCCAGGTGTGACCAACACTGTGTGTGTCCGGGTGTGACCAACACTGTGTGTCCAGGTGTGACCAACACTGTGTGTCCGGGTGTGACCAACACTGTGTGTCCATGTGACCAACACTGTGTGTCCAGGTGTGACCAACACTGTGTGTCCAGGTGTGACCAACACTGTGTGTCCAGGTGTGACCAACACTGTGTGTCCGGTGTGACCAACACTGTGTGTCCAGGTGTGACCAACACTGTGTGTCCGGGTGTGACCAACACTGTTGTTCCAGGTGTGACCAACACTGTGTGTCCAGGTGTGACCAACACTGTGTGTCCGGGTGTGACCAACACTGTGTGTCCAGGTGTGACCACACTGTGTGTCCAGGTGTGACCACACTGTGTGTCCGGTGTGACCAACACTGTGTCCGGGTGTGACCAACACTGTGTCCCAGGTGTGACCAACACTGTGTGTCCAGGTGTGACCAACACTGTGTGTCCGGGTGTGACCAACACTGTGTCCAGGTGTGACCAACACTGTGTCCAGGTGTGACCAACACTGTGTGTCCGGGTGTGACCAACACTGTGTGTCCGGGTGTGACCAACACNTCCATTTTCTCTCGGGACAGAGAGCGAGTCTGTGCTTTAAGGCTTAACTAAACTATTTTGCTCTCCGTTTCTGTGGATGCTAGATATCCATTGATTAAAATATTTAACTTTCATCGAAATATGCAGTATCCAACCTGTTTAAGTATGTTATCTTTCTGAAACGTTCTGCATTTTGTTAAATTGAAACTTTCAGATATATATATTCATGTTAGGTTAAGTTAAATTAAATTTCTGCATGTTTTCATTCTTTCTCCTTTAAAATTTTCTTTTTACAAATTCTGTCTTTCCCCCCCCCCCCCAGTTCGTTTTTTTGTGTAGTTGATTTAGTTACAATCCAGACTTTTCAATGTATTCATACGGTTAATAGCATAAACAAGAGAATATGGTGAGGCTGTTCGTTTGCACCGTTTAATAACATACAAATATTTCATACAAAACTTTTTTTTTACAGCAAGCTCCAGTCAAATTTGGTTATAAAGTCTTGTAATAACGAGACTCATATTGTACAGATATTAGACTTAACCCAAAATTGCTGGTAACAACATAGGTAGCATAATTGGCGATGGCCAGACATTATACCGTAGTATATGGTAAAGATAAATATGTCATTTTTACAATTTAATGCCAAAATTGTGTATCGCCGTGGAACGTTCAGGATAGTCAACCTGTTGTGTAGATTTTTTTTTTTTACATTTAGACAAACCAGATGGGATAATGTGTACATGAACTTTCAGTATATACAAGTTTAGGACATACGCACGAGTAAATATATTTGTAAACGATATCATAGACATCTCGAAGGATCAAGAGCTCGGTATTAACTGCGAAGCGTCACAGCGACGCTCTGGTTGCCTAATACTGTGAGCGGGGGGGGGGGGGTACTAATGTACTTTTAGACGGTAGAAGATTTACTGTACCTGGTGTTAATACTCGGCGGGTGGTTTTGCACACGCGCCATCTGTTGTTGTTGTTGTTGTTGTTGTTGTTATAGATTAAGCTACTCGGAACAAGTTCAATGTAGCACCGGCTATGGTGAGCCCGTAACTTACTGGCACAGGAGCGGGGCAAGTAGCACGGGCTATGGTGAGCCTGTAGTGGACTTCCCTGGCACAGGAGCGGACGCGCCAGCGTACTTGCCTACTTATATTGAGCTGTTTCACCTGTCGTCCAGCTAATGCAATGCCGCCGCCTCTTCCTCGTTCTTCCCCCCCCCCCCTGCTTCTCCGTCTTCAGATTATTTTTTCTCTAACTCTGTGCAGGTGTTAGGGATAATGCCTTCCTGTTGTCAGGCACAGGAAGCCTTTTAGTCTTATTGATGTCCCCGTATGTCAACGACTATCCTTTACCCAGGATTCTACCTACAACAGAGGCTTCAGATGTAAGAAAACGGGCCCCTACGTCTGGGTCGTCCCGGGAATTAATCTTGGGAAGGGCCATTGGGTTGTGTACGCCAGTTACTGCCCTATAATTGAAATTGGTAACTAAGAAGCCGTTTTGAACATCAGATGATAGACATAATTCACTATTATCTTGGGAGCTTTGTTGAGGCTGGTAGCAACTGCCGTATTTGCCGGCGGCCAGGACGCTAGTTCCACCAACCCAGTATATACTGTGTTTACATCCATCAACTCGCATGTTTTCTTCTACAAAAGCACTTGAATATCACTTTCAATAAATGTGTAGTGACACATTACAATTATTTTTATCAATAAAATATCCTTATAAGTTAAGTGCGTTTTATACGCCAGTAGTCTGGTAGTTGGACGGCTTGGTTTAGTTACGGCCTCGATTCCCGGAAGTCTGGGTTAGATACTGTATCGAACCCCGACTCCCGGGATTCGATACTCACCGAATGGTCAAAGTGGTTAGGCGCCGTTACTCCCCTCAGTCCTGTATCAAACTTTTCTCCTCATCCAAGGAGGTACATAGTGGGTCCTAGTTTTGCGCTCTCTCCTGATTATTATTACCACACTCGCTGGTAAATACCATAATATGTGTTGTGTGAGGTTCGTTGTGGTCTGAGACTAACTGAAGTGTTTCTCTCGTTTCAGAGTATGGTCCGGGGGAGCTGAGGTACTCTTACCCACACGAGTCGCGGCCCATCTCCCGCGCCTCCTCCCACGTCTCTCTCACCTCCTCCACCGCCTCCTCCATCACGCACCTCCCACGCCGCTCTCAGTCCTCTCACACACCTCCCAGGTAACTGCTTTGGCCTGCCCCCCACGCTACTTCCACCTGTGCACGCTCCCGCCTGTGCACGCTACCGTATGTGTGTGTGTGCGTGCGCACGTCAACACCTGTACACGCCATCGTTAGTGCCTGTGCACGCTGTCAACTGTACACCCTACTACCTGTGCACCCCAGCACCCTTTGCACCCCACCACCTGTGCACCCCCACAACCTATGCACCCAAGCGCCTGTGCACCCCACCCCCTGCGCACTCTACTGCTTTTGCGCGTCATAACCTGTATACATCGCCAGCTATGGATTACACCACCTGTCCACGCCTCCACCTGTCCACGCCTCCACCTGTCCACACCACCACCTGTCCACGCCACCACCTGTCCACGCCTCCACCTGTCCACGCCTCCACCTGTCCACGCCTCCACCTGTCCACGCCTCCACCTGTCCACGCCTCCACCTGTCCACGCCTCCACCTGTCCACACAACCAATCATAGTGACAGGCTTGTATGCATGCCCTCATGAGCTGACAGATATCACCATACACACTAGCACCTGCTACCGTACACCCACATAACTGTGACTTGTATATATATCTCACCAGTAAACACTCCACCCCCCTCCCCCCCCCCTTCCCCATCATCTAAACTTTGGTAAAACTTTGTGTTTACATTTGTTCTTGTAGTAATAATGACTTAGCTTGACCATGACAAATTACTAGGAGGAATGATTGATCTACGAATTGTGAGAGGTAACGGAGGGGTGGGGTTTGGGGGTGTCCCTTGCAGGGGCTCGAGGCGGTCACTGCGGCAGACGAGGTCGGCCTCCAGGAGCAACCGATCCAGCTCCTTGGGAGAGTTCACCTTGCCAGGTGGGCTCTCTGCCTCCACTATCAACCTCGACTCGCAGGAAGACGTCGCCACACTTATTCTTACTCTGAGAAGGGAAAGGTAAGATTACACAATTTTTCGGGTGTCACCAACACTGTGTGTCCGGGTGTCACCAACACTGTGTGTCCGGGTGTGACCAACACTGTGTGTCCGGGTGTGTCCAACACTGTGTGTCCAGGTGTGACCAAGACTGTGTGTCCGGGTGTGACCAACACTGTGTGTCCAGGTGTGACCAACACTGTGTGTCCGGGTGTAACCAACACTGTGTGTCCGGGTGTGACCAACACTGTGTGTCCGGGTGTGACCAACACTGTGTGCCCGGGTGTGTCCAACACTGTGTGTCCAGGTGTGACCAACACTGTGTGTCCGGGTGTGACCAACACTGTGTGTCCGGGTGTGACCAACGCTGTGTGTCCAGGTGTGACCAACACTGTGTGTCCGGGTGTGACCAACACTGTGTGTCCGGGTGTGACCAACACTGTGTGTCCAGGTGTGACCAACACTCTGTGTCCAGGTGTGACCAACACTGTGTGTCCGGGTGTGACCAACACTGTGTGTCCAGGTGTGACCAACACTGTGTGTCCAGGTGTGACCAACATTGTGTGTATGGGTGTGACCAACACTGTGTGTCCGGGTGTGACCAACACTGTGTGTCCAGGTGTGACCAACACTGTGTGTCCGGGTGTGTCCAACACTGTGTCCAGGTGTGTCCAACACTGTGTGTCCGGGTGTGACCAACACTGTGTGTCTGGGTGTGACCAACACTGTGTGTCCGGGTGTGACCAACACTGTGTGTCCAGGTGTGACCAACACTGTGTGTCCAGTTGTGACCAACAGTGTGTGTCCGGGTGTGACCAACACTGTGTGTCCGGGTGTGACCAAAACTGTGTGTCCAGGTGTGACAAAAACTGTGTGTCCGGGTGTGACCAACACTGTGTGTCCGGGTGTGACCAACACTGTGTGTCCAGGTGTGACCAACACTGTGTGTCCAGGTGTGACCAACACTGTGTGTCCGGGTGTGACCAACACTGTGTGTCCAGGTGTGACCAACACTGTGTGTCCAGGTGTGACCAACACTGTGTGTCCGGGTGTGTCCAACACTGTGTGTCCAGGTGTGTCCAACACTGTGTGTCCGGGTGTGACCAACACTGTGTGTCCGGGTGTGACCAACACTGTGTGTCCGGGTGTGACCAACACTGTGTCCAGGTGTGACCAACACTGTGTGTCCGGGTGTGACCAACACTGTGTGTCCGGTGTGACCAACAATGTGTGTCCAGGTGTGACCAACACTGTGTGTCCAGGTGTGACCAACACTGTGTGTCCAGGTGTGACCAACACTGTGTGTCCGGGTGTGTCCAACACTGTGTGTCCAACACTGTGTGTCCGGGTGTGACCAACACTGTGTGTCCGGGTGTGACCAACACTGTGTGTCCGGGTGTGACCAACACTGTGTGTCCAGGTGTGACCAACACTGTGTGTCCGGGTGTTACCAACACTGTGTGTCCAGGTGTCACCAACACTGTGTGTCCGGGTGTGTCCAACACTGTGTGTCCAGGTGTCACCAACACTGTGTGTCCGGGTGTGACCAACACCGTGTGTCAAGGTGTGACCAACACTGTGTGTCCAGGTGTGACCATCTCTGTGTGTCCAGGTGTGTCCAACACTGTGTGTCCGGGTGTGACCAGCACTGTGTGTCCGAGAGTCACCAACACTGTGTGTCCGGGTGTGACCAACACTGTATGTCCGGGTGTGACCAACACTGTGTGTCTGGGTGTGACCAACACTGTGTGTCCGGTGTGACCAACACTGTGTGTCCGGGTGTATCCAACACTGTGTCCGGGTGTGACCAACACTGTGTGTCCGGGTGTGACCAACACTGTGTGTCCAGGTGTGTCCAACACTGTGTGTCCGGGTGTGACCAACACTGTGTGTCAGGGTGTGACCAACACTGTGTGTCCGGGTGTGACCAACACTGTTTTCCGGGTGTGACCAACACTGTGTGTCCAGGTGTGACCAACAATGTGTGTCCGGGTGAGTCCAACACTGTGTGTCCGGGTGTCACCAACACTGTGTGTCCGGGTGTGACCAACACTGTGTGTCCGGGTGTGACCAACACTGTGTGTCCAGGTGTGACCAACACTGTGTGTCCAGGTGTGTCGAACACTGTGTGTCCGGGTGAGACCAACACCGTGTGTCCGGGTCTGACCAACACTGTGTGTCCGGG
>WNGS01002115.1:27587-62604 GCA_020271785.1 Procambarus virginalis
GAGCAGAGTAGTGGGCTTGTGGGTGGGCTTGTGGAGCGGAGTGGAGGCGTGGGCTTGTGGAGCGGAGTGGAGGCGTGGGCTTGTGGAGTGGAGTCATGGGCTTGTGGAGCGGAGGGGAGGGGAGGGCTTGTGGAGCAGAGTGGAGTAGTGGGCTTGTGGAGCGGAGTAGAGTCGTGGGCTTGTGGAATCGAAGCGTGGGCTTCTTGAGTGGAGTGGATGCGTCAGCTTGTGGAGTGGAGGTGTGGAGCGGAGGCGTGGGCTTGTGGAGTGGTTGCGTGGGCTTGTGGAATGGAGCGGAGTCGTGTGTCGGAAAATCCGACACCATTTAATAATACATACAATTGCAGATAATGCTGCTGCATTGTATAAAACAAGCTACCCATAGAAATGTAGCTTGTAGTGGAATTTCCGTCTATAGAAAACGGGATATCATAGCCACATACTATTAAAATTCACCAACTATTGTGTTGGAATTATCTTAAATACATTAGTCTTTGGACTTTTACCATCATAAAAACATCTTATTTTAATTAACTTAATTATCAGTATCAAAATAGAGTAAATGTGACCCTTCTATCAAGTTACTGACATCTCTACAAAGTGAGACATCAGTAGTGAGTAGGGTGTGGTCCATTGTTGTTGTCACCACCAGGCAGCCATGGTGTCACCTCCGAGACGCGTGGAGCGAATTGGCTCCTATCATATCTGGACAATGTCGGCCAGTAGCGTCAATAGTATGGAGTGTCAGCCATTATTAAGACCAGAGGCGTAAGAGAGCAAATTCAGCTCCTATTATATCTCTTGGATGAAGTGTTATGGGAACCAAAGGTGTACCTTTATCAACACGCAGTCAACAATAAACAAGCTAAGTGTTCTGCCGAAACCCATTTATCTATTCATTTTTGGCCATTAATGTCTGTAGATAGGGTGAGCCGGTTAGAATACGAAATCGCCTCAAACTAAAGGTAATTAAGCCTTGGTCTTTATTTGGTTCAAGTACAGTGTTTTCTCTGATATAGCTGTCATATTAGGATTCTGGCTTTATAGCAAGCGCCCTTTGACAGGTACAAGACGAGGAAGTATACTTTGTGTATCAGTTACCAGGGTGATGGAAGCTACCTCACACGAGGAAAATTTGGTGTCTACATCCTAGTTTTACCTGGTGGACTAAGGCCTGCTGTACAATAAGATAAGGAACCTCTTCAATGTTTAACAATATATGTAGTTTAATACGGTAGTTTAATTGGCTGCATAAATATAAATTCAATATAAACCCCCCCTAATGTGTATGAATCGATTTGTGACATTATTGCAGAAATACAGTCCACTTAACATCATACAAATTGCTATCGAAGTATATAAATTAACGTAAATATAAATTCTATATAAATTCATATAAATTAAATATAATAAATGTCACAGGTCGGTTCCCACATTATGTGGACTTTCTGAACCGGATTAATGGTCCTTTGAACCCACATTATTGGTCATCTTCGAGTCGGATGACAGATTATTTGGTCATCTTAGTACCAGATGAACCAGTTAACCAGTGGATTCATTAAATATACTAGTGCAGTGTGATTTATTCAGTAACAATACAGCGCCAGTCAAGACTGGCAGCGTTGCCTCCAGCGAGCGAGCTCAGGAGCCCCTCAAGCCAGTTCAGCCTCAGTCAGCGGTTTCATATGGTCACCCACAGATTTGGTGGGTTCTTATCTATTGGAATGACAGCGCTATATTGAAGCCAGCCAAATTAGTGGCTGTGTCCTCACGAGTTTTGTGATGTTATTTCGCGAGGTCAATAATATTTAATACTTCTTGATAATATTAGAAGTTTCATAGAGGCTATTATCAATAATTGTGTATATTATTTCTCCAAAATAGAGAATTATTTAATATATATATTGCACTAGTGTTTCACAATACAATATTACTAATTGCCAACCACAACAGAGTAGGATATACCATTGACTAGTTGAACTATGAATTGTGCAGACCCTTTTTTGGGTGTAATTTTTATCAACTCGAGTTGAGTTGTGTATATATAATAATTGCTTATGATCATTACACCTTGAGTGATTAATTAGTGTCTATACATCCTAGGGTGATTTTGAGGAGCTAACCTAAAGGTACTTCCAGTGACACTGGTTTATCACTCAAATCATTAGTGTGTATGATTATATATATATAATGTGTATTAATTTAAGTGCTAACCTTTAGTAGAGGTAGGATTATCGCCTAGTGAGTGCAGAATTTATACCCTAGGCTACCATCAGTGCTTGTTCAGTATTATGAGCAACACAAGTACAAGCCCCACAAGGCTTAACCAACTAGCCAATGTGGATAATGCAGGGAGAATGAGAAGAACACTGTGTGTCCGGGTGTGTCCAACACTGTGTGTCCAGGTGTCACCAACACTGTGTGTCCGGGTGTGACCAACACGTGTGTCTAGGTGTGACCAACACTGTGTGTCCAGGTGTGACCATCTCTGTGTGTCCAGGTGTGTCCAACACTGTGTGTCCGGGTGTGACCAGCACTGTGTGTCCGGGTGTCACCAACACTGTGTGTCCGGGTGTGACCAACACTGTGTGTCCGGGTGTGACCAACACTGTGTGTCTGGGTGTGACCAACACTGTGTGTCCGGGTGTGACCAACACTGTGTGTCCGGGTGTACCAACACTGTGTGTCCGGGTGTGACCAACACTGTGTGTCCGGGTGTGACCAACACTGTGTGTCCAGGTGTGTCCAACACTGTGTGTCGGGTGTGACCAACACTGTGTGTCAGGGTGTGACCAACACTGTGTGTCCGGGTGTGACCAACACTGTGTCCGGGTGTGACCAACACTGTGTGTCCAGGTGTGACCAACACTGTGTGTCCGGGTGTGTCCAACACTGTGTGTCCGGGTGTCACCAACACTGTGTGTCCGGGTGTGACCAACACTGTGTGTCCGGGTGTGACCAACACTGTGTGTCCAGGTGTGACCAACACTGTGTGTCCAGGTGTGTCCAACACTGTGTGTCCGGGTGTGACCAACACTGTGTGTCCGGGTGTGACCAACACTGTGTGTCCGGGTGTGACCAACACTGTGTGTCCAGGTGTGACCAACACTGTGTGTCCGGGTGTCACCAACACTGTGTGTCCAGGTGTGACCAACACTGTGTCCAGGTGTGACCAACACTGTGTGTCCAGGTGTGACCAACACTGTGTGTCCGGGTGTCACCAACACTGTGTGTCCAGGTGTGACCAACACTGTGTGTCCGGGTGTGACCAACACTGTGTGTTCGGGTGTGACCAACACTGTGTGTCAGGTGTGACCAACACTGTGTGTCCAGGTGTGACCAACACTGTGTGTCCGGGTGTGACCAACACTGTGTGTCCGGGTGTGACCAACACTGTGTGTCCGGTGTGACCAACACTGTGTGTCCAGGTGTGTCCAACACTGTGTGTCCAGGTGTGACCAACACTGTGTGTCCAGGTGTCACCAACACTGTGTGTCCGGGTGTGACCAACACTGTGTGTCCGGGTGTGACCAACACTGTGTGTCCAGGTGTGTCCAACACTGTGTGTCCAGGTGTGACCAACACTGTGTGTCCAGGTGTCACCAACACTGTGTGTCCGAGTGTGACAAACACTGTGTGTCCAGGTGTGACCAACACTGTGTGTCAGGTGTGACCAACACTGTGTGTCCGGGTGTGACCAACACTGTGTGTCCGGGTGTGACCAACACTGTGTGTCCGGGTGTGACCAACACTGTGTGTCCAGGTGTGTCCAACACTGTGTGTCCGGGTGTGACCAACACTGTGTGTCCGGGTGTACCAACACTGTGTGTCCGGGTGTGACCAACACTGTGTGTCCGGGTGTGACCAACACTGTGTGTCCGTGTGACCAACACTGTGTGTCCAGGTGTGACCAACACTGTGTGTCCAGGTGTGACCAACACTGTGTGTCCAGGTGTGACCAACACTGTGTGTCCGGGTGTGACCAACACTGTGTGTCCAGGTGTGACCAACACTGTGTGTCCAGGTGTGACCAACACTGTGTGTCCGGGTGTGACCAACACTGTGTGTCCAGGTGTGACCAACACTGTGTGTCCGGGTGTGACCAACACTGTGTGTCCGGGTGACCAACACTGTGTGTCCAGGTGTGACCAACACTGTGTGTCCGGGTGTGACCAACACTGTGTGTCCAGGTGTGACCAACACTGTGTCCAGGTGTCACCAACACTGTGTGTCTGGGTGTGACCAACACTGTGTGTCCGGGTGTCACCAACACTGTGTGTCCAGGTGTCACCAACACTGTGTGTCCAGGTGTGACCAACACTGTGTGTCCAGGTGTGACCAACACTGTGTGTCCGGGTGTGACCAACACTGTGTGTCCAGGTGTGACCAACACTGTGTGTCCAGGTGTGACCAACACTGTGTGTCGGGTGTGACCAACACTGTGTGTCCAGGTGTGACCAACACTGTGTGTCCGGGTGTGTCCAACACTGTGTGTCCAGGTGTCACCAACACTGTGTGTCCGGGTGTGACCAACACTGTGTGTCCAGGTGTGACCAACACTGTGTGTCCAGGTGTGACCAACACTGTGTGTCCAGGTGTGTCCAACACTGTGTGTCCGGGTGTGACCAGCACTGTGTGTCCGGGTGTCACCAACACTGTGTGTCCAGGTGTGACCAACACTGTGTGTCCGGGTGTGACCAACACTGTGTGTCCGGGTGTGACCAACACTGTGTGTCCGGTGTGACCAACACTGTGTGTCCGGGTGTGACCAACACTGTGTGTCCGGGTGTGACCAACACTGTGTGTCCGGGTGTGACCAACACTGTGTGTCCGGGTGTGACCAACACTGTGTGTCCGGGTGTGACCAACACTGTGTGTCCAGGTGTGACCAACACTGTGTGTCCGGGTGTGACCAACACTGTGTGTCCGGGTGTGACCAACACTGTGTGTCCGGGTGTGACCAACACTGTGTGTCCGGGTGTGACCAACACTGTGTGTCCAGGTGTGACCAACACTGTGTGTCCGGGTGTGACCAACACTGTGTGTCCGGGTGTGACCAACACTGTGTGTCCGGGTGTGACCAACACTGTGTGTCCGGGTGTGACCAACACTGTGTGTCCGGGTGTGACCAACACTGTGTGTCCAGGTGTGACCAACACTGTGTGTCCGGGTGTGACCAACACTGTGTGTCCGGGTGTGACCAACACTGTGTGTCCGGGTGTGACCAACACTGTGTGTCCGGGTGTGACCAACACTGTGTGTCCAGGTGTGACCAACACTGTGTGTCCGGGTGTGACCAACACTGTGTGTCCAGGTGTGACCAACACTGTGTGTCCAGGTGTGACCAACACTGTGTGTCCAGGTGTGACCAACACTGTGTGTCCGGGTGTGACCAACACTGTGTGTCCAGGTGTGACCAACACTGTGTGTCCAGGTGTGACCAACACTGTGTGTCCGGGTGTGACCAACACTGTGTGTCCAGGTGTGACCAACACTGTGTGTCCAGGTGTGACCAACACTGTGTGTCCGGGTGTGACCAACACTGTGTGTCCGGGTGTGACCAACACTGTGTGTCCGGGTGTGACCAACACTGTGTGTCCGGGTGTGACCAACACTGTGTGTCCAGGTGTGACCAACACTGTGTGTCCGGGTGTGACCAACACTGTGTGTCCGGGTGTGACCAACACTGTGTGTCCAGGTGTGACCAACACTGTGTGTCCGGGTGTGACCAACACTGTGTGTCCGGGTGTGACCAACACTGTGTGTCCGGGTGTGACCAACACTGTGTGTCCGGGTGTGACCAACACTGTGTGTCCAGGTGTGACCAACACTGTGTGTCCGGGTGTGACCAACACTGTGTGTCCGGGTGTGACCAACACTGTGTGTCCAGGTGTGACCAACACTGTGTGTCCAGGTGTGACCAACACTGTGTGTCCGGGTGTGACCAACACTGTGTGTCCAGGTGTGACCAACACTGTGTGTCCAGGTGTGACCAACACTGTGTGTCCGGGTGTGACCAACACTGTGTGTCCAGGTGTGACCAACACTGTGTGTCCAGGTGTGACCAACACTGTGTGTCCAGGTGTGACCAACACTGTGTGTCCGGGTGTGACCAACACTGTGTGTCCGGGTGTGACCAACACTGTGTGTCCAGGTGTGACCAACACTGTGTGTCCGGGTGTGACCAACACTGTGTGTCCGGGTGTGACCAACACTGTGTGTCCAGGTGTGACCAACACTGTGTGTCCAGGTGTGACCAACACTGTGTGTCCGGGTGTGACCAACACTGTGTGTCAGGTGTGACCAACACTGTGTGTCCAGGTGTGACCAACACTGTGTGTCCGGGTGTGACCAACACTGTGTGTCCGGGTGTGACCAACACTGTGTGTCCAGGTGTGACCAACACTGTGTGTCCGGGTGTGACCAACACTGTGTCCAGGTGTGACCAACACTGTGTGTCCGGGTGTGACCAACACTGTGTGTCGGGTGTGACCAACACTGTGTGTCCGGGTGTGACCAACACTGTGTGTCCAGGTGTGACCAACACTGTGTGTCCAGGTGTGACCAACACTGTGTGTCCGGGTGTGACCAACACTGTGTGTCCGGTGTGACCAACACTGTGTGTCCAGGTGTGACCAACACTGTGTGTCCGGGTGTGACCAACACTGTGTGTCCGGGTGTGACCAACACTGTGTGTCCAGGTGTGACCAACACTGTGTGTCCAGGTGTGACCAACACTGTGTGTCCGGGTGTGACCAACACTGTGTGTCCAGGTGTGACCAACACTGTGTGTCCAGGTGTGACCAACACTGTGTGTCCGGGTGTGACCAACACTGTGTGTCCAGGTGTGACCAACACTGTGTGTCCAGGTGTGACCAACACTGTGTGTCCGGGTGTGACCAACACTGTGTGTCCAGGTGTGACCAACACTGTGTGTCCGGGTGTGACCAACACTGTGTGTCGGGTGTGACCAACACTGTGTGTCCGGGTGTGACCAACACTGTGTGTCCGGGTGTGACCAACACTGTGTGTCCGGGTGTGACCAACACTGTGTGTCCGGGTGTGACCAACACTGTGTGTCCAGGTGTGACCAACACTGTGTGTCCGGGTGTGACCAACACTGTGTGTCCGGGTGTGACCAACACTGTGTGTCCGGGTGTGACCAACACTGTGTGTCCGGGTGTGACCAACACTGTGTGTCCGGGTGTGACCAACACTGTGTGTCCAGGTGTGACCAACACTGTGTGTCCGGGTGTGACCAACACTGTGTGTCCAGGTGTGACCAACACTGTGTGTCCGGGTGTGACCAACACTGTGTGTCCGGGTGTGACCAACACTGTGTGTCCGGGTGTGACCAACACTGTGTGTCCGGGTGTGACCAACACTGTGTGTCCAGGTGTGACCAACACTGTGTGTCCGGGTGTGACCAACACTGTGTGTCCGGGTGTGACCAACACTGTGTGTCCAGGTGTGACCAACACTGTGTGTCCGGGTGTGACCAACACTGTGTGTCCGGGTGTGACCAACACTGTGTGTCCAGGTGTGACCAACACTGTGTGTCCAGGTGTGACCAACACTGTGTGTCCGGGTGTGACCAACACTGTGTGTCCAGGTGTGACCAACACTGTGTGTCCAGGTGTGACCAACACTGTGTGTCCGGGTGTGACCAACACTGTGTGTCCGGGTGTGACCAACACTGTGTGTCCAGGTGTGACCAACACTGTGTGTCCGGGTGTGACCAACACTGTGTCCAGGTGTGACCAACACTGTGTGTCCGGGTGTGACCAACACTGTGTGTCCGGGTGTGACCAACACTGTGTGTCCGGGTGTGACCAACACTGTGTGTCCAGGTGTGACCAACACTGTGTGTCCAGGTGTGACCAACACTGTGTGTCCGGGTGTGACCAACACTGTGTGTCCGGGTGTGACCAACACTGTGTGTCCAGGTGTGACCAACACTGTGTGTCCGGGTGTGACCAACACTGTGTGTCCGGGTGTGACCAACACTGTGTGTCCAGGTGTGACCAACACTGTGTGTCCAGGTGTGACCAACACTGTGTGTCCGGGTGTGACCAACACTGTGTGTCCAGGTGTGACCAACACTGTGTGTCCAGGTGTGACCAACACTGTGTGTCCGGGTGTGACCAACACTGTGTGTCCAGGTGTGACCAACACTGTGTGTCCGGGTGTGACCAACACTGTGTGTCCGGGTGTGACCAACACTGTGTGTCCGGGTGTGACCAACACTGTGTCCAGGTGTGACCAACACTGTGTGTCCGGGTGTGACCAACACTGTGTGTCCGGGTGTGACCAACACTGTGTGTCCAGGTGTGACCAACACTGTGTGTCCAGGTGTGACCAACACTGTGTGTCCAGGTGTGACCAACACTGTGTGTCCGGGTGTGACCAACACTGTGTGTCCAACACTGTGTGTCCGGGTGTGACCAACACTGTGTGTCCGGGTGTGACCAACACTGTGTGTCCGGGTGTGACCAACACTGTGTGTCCAGGTGTGACCAACACTGTGTGTCCGGGTGTGACCAACACTGTGTGTCCAGGTGTGACCAACACTGTGTGTCCGGGTGTGACCAACACTGTGTGTCCAGGTGTGACCAACACTGTGTGTCCGGGTGTGACCAACACTGTGTGTCCAGGTGTGACCAACACTGTGTGTCCAGGTGTGACCAACACTGTGTGTCCAGGTGTGACCAACACTGTGTGTCCGGGTGTGACCAACACTGTGTGTCCGGGTGTGACCAACACTGTGTGTCCGGGTGTGACCAACACTGTGTGTCCGGGTGTGACCAACACTGTGTGTCCGGGTGTGACCAACACTGTGTGTCCGGGTGTGACCAACACTGTGTGTCGGGTGTGACCAACACTGTGTCCGGGTGTGACCAACACTGTGTGTCCGGTGTGACCAACACTGTGTGTCCAGGTGTGACCAACACTGTGTGTCCGGGTGTGACCAACACTGTGTGTCCAGGGTGTGACCAACACTGTGTGTCCGGGTGTGACCAACACTGTGTGTCCGGGTGTGACCAACACTGTGTGTCCAGGTGTGACCAACACTGTGTGTCCGGGTGTGACCAACACTGTGTGTCCGGGTGTGACCAACACTGTGTGTCCGGGTGTGACCAACACTGTGTGTCCGGGTGTGACCAACACTGTGTGTCCAGGTGTGACCAACACTGTGTGTCCAGGTGTGACCAACACTGTGTGTCCGGGTGTGACCAACACTGTGTGTCCGGGTGTGACCAACACTGTGTGTCCGGGTGTGACCAACACTGTGTGTCCGGGTGTGACCAACACTGTGTGTCCAGGTGTGACCAACACTGTGTGTCCGGGTGTGACCAACACTGTGTGTCCAGGTGTGACCAACACTGTGTCCAGGTGTGACCAACACTGTGTGTCCAGGTGTGACCAACACTGTGTGTCCGGGTGTGACCAACACTGTGTGTCCAGGTGTGACCAACACTGTGTGTCCGGGTGTGACCAACACTGTGTGTCCGGGTGTGACCAACACTGTGTGTCCGGGTGTGACCAACACTGTGTGTCCAGGTGTGACCAACACTGTGTGTCCAGGTGTGACCAACACTGTGTGTCCAGGTGTGACCACACTGTGTGTCCGGGTGTGACCAACACTGTGTGTCCGGGTGTGACCAACACTGTGTGTCCAGGTGTGACCAACACTGTGTGTCCAGGTGTGACCAACACTGTGTGTCCGGGTGTGACCAACACTGTGTGTCCGGGTGTGACCAACACTGTGTGTCCAGGTGTGACCAACACTGTGTGTCCAGGTGTGACCAACACTGTGTGTCCGGTGTGACCAACACTGTGTGTCCGGGTGTGACCAACACTGTGTGTCCGGGTGTGACCACACTGTGTCCAGGTGTGACCAACACTGTGTGTCCGGGTGTGACCAACACTGTGTGTCGGGTGTGACCAACACTGTGTGTCCAGGTGTGACCAACACTGTGTGTCCGGGTGTGACCAACACTGTGTGTCCAGGTGTGACCAACACTGTGTGTCCGGGTGTGACCAACACTGTGTGTCCGGGTGTGACCAACACTGTGTGTCCGGGTGTGACCAACACTGTGTGTCCAGGGTGTCCAACACTGTGTGTCCGGGTGTGACCAACACTGTGTGTCCAGGTGTGACCAACACTGTGTGTCAGGGTGTGACCAACACTGTGTGTCCAGGTGTGNACCACACTCAGATAATTTAGACCCTATCTCTAACATCGTGTGTCTGTAAAGTGCTTGAACGTATTTTCTTAACAGACCATGTATCGTATACAGGGCACCTGTCACCTCAACTGTTTGGATTTATGCCTGGGCTCAGTACACACACTGTTTTGCTGAATACTTCGCACATATTGAAGCTTCCCCTCAAACAGTCTTCATCGACCTAGCAGCAGCTTTTGATACAGCAAACAGAGAAATCATACTGGAACAGCTTGCCGAGCTGGGAATACAAGAAAATTACTGAAATGGATAAAGGGCTATTTGTCTAATCGAACAGCATATGTTTTGTTTAATGGTGTTAAAAGCACAGAGAGCAAACACTTTGAACTGGGAACTCCACAAGGAGGGGTCCTCAGCCCCTTGTTGTTTCAACGTTCTGATGCATAAACTTATTAAAGATCTTCCAACTAATATGAAGACACTGTCATTTGTTATGCTGATGATATATGTTTACAGGCTGCCTCCGAGCCTAGAATGCAAGTTCTGCTCGATGCTTTTGCTACTAGAGCTGAGGAATGTGGCCTCCTTATCTCTGTACAGAAACTCGTGCCCTCATTCCATGTGGTATTCCACCACCCAATTATCATATAGATGGGCGAGCACTTGAGAACTGCGAGTCTTACAGATACCTTGGTGTCCCTATTAACGACCCTGGGTACCTTTCTTCTCTCAAGAGGAGACTGTGGAGAGATTAAAGCCCTTGCGGGTCCTTGTTGGTGTCAATCATGGAATTAACGTGAGACTTGCTAGAATGTTTTATGTATCATTTATACGCTCTGTGATTGACTACAATGCTCTACATCTCACACTGTATACTGACAAAGAGCTGAAATCTCTTGAAACCTTGCAAAACGAAGCTATGCGTCTCATCCTTGGGGCTCCAAAGTCCACGAGAATAGTTAATATGAGAGCAGAGTTAAAATTACTACCATAAGTGAGAGAATTTTGTCTATTAGCACAGTTTTCGGCGTGAAGGCATTGAGTAGATCTAGGCAACACATGAAGTTTCAAGCTAAACTTTCTAATATGCTGCACTCACCTGAGGTCTATAGAAGAAGAACGAAATCTGATTATGTATATTGGTTCTATAAGGTAGCCAACTCCATCAAAATATTAAATATGTACCCAACTCAACTAATGATTAATCAACCAATTACTCCATGGGATAACTGGGATTATCAGTTGATTTTGTAAATGCGCCCAAGAAAGATAGTGTGCACTCTACATTATTAAAACAGTTAACACTGAAAAGCATCACTGAAAGTACTCAGAGTTTGGGTAACGATGTGTATCAGTGCTATACCGACGGCTCTGTAGAAGAAGTGGACGATGTACCGGATGTGCATGTAATATATTTGAACAATCTACTCTCGTACATACAGCAATGAAGCGCGTCAATGACTGGGCAAGTACAACTCAAACCGAACTTGCAGGCATATACCTTGCCACTGAATTTTTAAAAGACAAGGCAGTGGACTTATATACTGTGACTCGCAGAGTGCACTCCTGGCATTGAACGCACATATTAGTGACACCCAGAAAATAGTCAGTGATATTCGAATGAATGTTTTAGCTGCTAAAGAAAACAGATTTGAAATTAAATTCCTATGGATACCATCACATGTTGGCATCTCAAGGCATGACACTGTTGATATGCTTGCAAAGACAGCCTGTAGAAAACCAGTGGTAAAATTGATATGGGTATTTCATTAGCAGTGACAAAGAGAATACTTAAACAAATATCTAATGAAGATCTCACCGACCTAACAAATTCACAAAGACCTGAAAGCTGTAGCATTAAATATTATGATAGATATCGTGAGGAAACATTCACATATGGGACTAATAGAACAAGAACCCGGCAATGTGATGTTATAGTGGCCAGAATACGCCTGGGATATAGACGTATCTGGCAGCTTTCTCAAAACCCAATGTCGAGTACACAATGTGTCAACTTTGTGAAAGAGAAAACATGCACTCTCTTGAACATTATATTGTAGAATGTCCCATACTGGCTGACTTTCGCCCCCCTGGGCTAAGGTATGCTGAACTTTGTAATTACTATATGAGTACTGGAACACTTGATGATATATTGGACTTGTACCCAAGATTGACCATGTAATGATTAATTATACAATGTATGTGATGTAACTATATAACCTGAGCTTGTAAAAGCACCTTAATCGCCTTCAGTGATTAAGTGCTTAATTGCACACTAGTTTCTTTATCAGCTATCTCACCCTGTCAGAGTAAATGAGATAAATGTCTGTGAATGCATGTGTGTATATATGTATATGTGTGTGTATGTGTATGTATGGGTATAAAGTATATATGGAAGCTGATCAGAATTACATTTCACCTTTGTAAATGTACATTAATGACACTGTGTAGATGACTATCGAACACTTTATGTAAGGCATACATAAATCTGTGTATCTATGTATTTACGTATATAGGTTAGCTTAGCATTTTTAAGCACCGACTCACCTTCAGTGGTTGATTGTTCAATAAACCCTTCAAATATATGTTTAAACATCTCTAACCCTGTCTATGGAGGACAGAAGAAAATGTATATATGCTGGTTAGCATTGTTAATGTGTGGCCACGTCTGTGGTAGAAACAATAAAAAAAAAAAAAAAAAAAAAAAAAAAAAAAAAAAAACTGTGTGTCCGGGGTGACCAACACTGTGTGTCCAGTGTGACCAACACTGTGTGTCCTGGTGTGACCACACTGTGTGTCCGGGTGAGACCAACACTGTGTGTCCAGGTGTGACCAACACTGTGTGTCCTGGTGTGACCAACACTGTGTGTCCGGGTGTGACCAACACTGTGTGTCCAGTGTGACCAACACTGTGTGTCCAGGTGTGACCAACACTGTGTGTCCGGGTGTGACCAACACTGTGTGTCCAGGTGTGACCAACACTGTGTGTCCAGGTGTGACCAACACTGTGTGTCCGGGTGTGACCAACACTGTGTGTCCGGGTGTGTCCAACACTGTGTGTCCAGGTGTGTCCAACACTGTGTGTCCGGTTTGACCAACACTGTGTGTCCGGGTGTGACCAACACTGTGTGTCCGGGTGTGCCAACACTGTGTGTCCGGTGTGACCACACTGTGTGTCCGGGTGTGACCAACACTGTGTGTCCGGGTGTGACCAACATGTGTGTCCGGGTGTGACCAACACTGTGTGTCCGGGTGTGACCAACACTGTGTGTCCGGTGTCACCAACACTGTGTGTCCGGGTTTGACCAACCTGTGTGTCCGGGTGTGACCAACACTGTGTGTCCGGGTGTGTCCAACACTGTGTGTCCGGGTGTGACCAACACTGTGTGTCCGGGTGTGACCAACACTGTGTGTCCAGGTGTGACCAACACTGTGTGTCCGGGTGTGTCCAACACTGTGTGTCCAACACTGTGTGTCCAACACGTGTGTCCGGGTGTGACCAACACTGTGTGCCCGGGTGTGACCAACACTGTGTGTCCAGGTGTGTCCAACACTGTGTGTCCGGGTGTGACCAACACTGTGTGTCCGGGTGTGACCAACACTGTGTGTCCAGTGTGTCGAACACTGTGTGTCCGGTGTGACCAACACTGTGTGTCCAGTGTTCCCAACACTGTGTGTCGGGTGTGACCAACACTGTGTGTCCGGGTGTGACCAACACTGTGTGTCCGGGTGTGACCAACACTGTGTGTCCGGGTGTGTCCAACACTGTGTGTCCGGGTGTCACCAACACTGTGTGTCCGGGTGTCACCAACACTGTGTGTCCGGTTTTGACCAACACTGTGTGTCCGGGTGTGACCAACACTGTGTGTCCGGGTGTGACCAACACTGTGTGTCTAGGTGTGTCCAACACTGTGTGTCCGGGTGTGACCAATACTGTGTGTCCAGGTGTCACCAACACTGTGTGTCCGGGTGTGACCAACACTGTGTGTCCGGGTGTGACCAACACTGTGTGTCCGGGTGTGACCAACACTGTGTGTCCGGGTGTGACCAACACTGTGTGTCCGGGTGTGACCAACACTGTGTGTCCGGGTGTGACCAACACTGTGTGTCCAGGTGTGTCCAACACTGTGTGTCCAGGTGTGACCAACACTGTGTGTCCAGGTGTGACCAACACTGTGTGTCCGGGTGTGTCCAACACTGTGTGTCCGGGTGTGACCAACACTGTGTGTCCGGGTGTGACCAACACTGTGTGTCCGGGTGTGTCCAACACTGTGTGTCCGGGTGTGACCAACACTGTTTGTCCGGGTGTGACCAACACTGTGTGTCCAGGTGTGACCAACACTGTGTGTCCAGGTGTGACCAACACTGTGTGCCCAGGTGTGACCAACACTGTGTGTCCGGGTGTCACCAACACTGTGTGTCTGGGTGTGACCAACACTGTGTGTCTGGGTGTGACCAACACTGTGTGTCCGGGTGTGACCAACACTGTGTGTCCGGGTGTCACCAACACTGTGTGTCCGGGTGTGACCAACACTGTGTGTCCGGGTGTGACCAACACTGTGTGTCCGGGTGTGACCAACACTGTGTGTCCGAGTGTCACCAACACTGTGTGTCCGGGTGTGTCCAACACTGTGTGTCCAGGTGTCACCAACACAGTGTGTCCGGGTGTGACCAACACTGTGTGTCCGGATGTGACCAACACTGTGTGTCCGGGTGTCACCAACACTGTGTGTCCGGGTGTGACCAACACTGTGTGTCCGAGTGTCACCAACACTGTGTGTCCGGGTGTGTCCAACACTGTGTGTCCAGGTGTCACCAACACTGTGTGTCCGGGTGTGACCAACACTGTGTGTCCGGGTGTGACCAACACTGTGTGTCCGGGTGTGACCAACACTGTGTGTCCAGGTGTGTCCAACACTGTGTGTCCGGGTGTGACCAACACTGTGTGTCCGGGTGTCACCAACGCTGTGTGTCCGGGTGTGTCCAACACTGTGTGGATGACAGGTCAATATGTCTTACCTCTGTCAGAAGCTCATCAAGTCCCAGCCAATAGTCGGAGTTGTTACCAAACACGGAATAGGACACCACCCGCTGCTTGGGTCCTGCCGCCCACGCCCGCCGCCCACACGTGCCGCCCACGCCATTCAGGGACACCTTCGAGACTTCCTTCTCAGGAACACAGACCTTCCCATCACATCTGCAGCGTCCACCATCCCACCATGGGGGATGTTCCTCCTGTCAACAACCATACAACTATTACTATCATTGTTTACCATGTAACAGTGCACTGTTCCATATTATAATTTGTGAGTTGTGATAGTGGGTATGTGCGTGTGTGCATCATGTTTAGTAGAGTGAAATGGTACAAACGTGTGCTGGCTACCTCGAGACACCTAGACCAGTTGCGTTGCAACCAACCAGTGGTGTGGACACTGACCAGTGGGGTAGCGACCGACCAGTGGTGTGGACACTGACCAGTGGGGTAGCGACTGACCAGTGGTGTGGACACTGACCAGTGATGTGGCAACCTACCAGTGGTGTGGACACTGACCAGTGGGGTAGCGACTGACCAGTGGTGTGGACACTGACCAGTGATGTGGCAACCTACCAGTGGTGTGGACACTGACCAGTGATGTGTCAACCGACCAGTGGTTTCGACACTGACCAGTGGTGTGGCAACCGATCAGTGGTGTGGACACTGACCAGTGGTGTGGCAACCGATCAGTGGTGTGGACACTGACCAGTGGTGTGGCAACTGATCAGTGGTGTGGACACTGACCAGTGGTGTGGCAACCGATCAGTGGTGTGGACACTGACCAGTGGTGTGGCAACCGATCAGTGGTGTGGACACTGACCAGTGGTGTGGACACTGACTAGTGGTGTGGCAACCGACCAGTGGTGTGTGAGTAGTAGGGATGAAGTGCCACACCCGATATTTTGTTTTCATAAAATATTGTGTGTAGCGCTTTAGGGTTTTCAGGTGAATTTGGGCAGTCACAGATTTGGAATTAAGAAATTCTTATGAGGAAAATACTTTCTGATGGTTTAGAAGATTGTTATGGGATCCTATGATGAAAATAATGTCGTAGAAGTTTGTTAAGAGTTCTTATTGGAAAAATCAAATATCATGTTTAGCGCTTCAGAGTTTTCGGATGAATTTGGGCAGTCACAGATTTGGAATTAAGGAATTCTTATGAGGAAAATACTTTCTGATGTTTTAGAAGTTTGTTAAGAGTTCTTATGAGGAAAATAAGTAGGAAAATCTTATAGAAAAAATTCAGAAAAAGGGTCCATATTACCCAGCAGATCTAGGTAAACTCTACGGACATATTTTGCCAGTTTTCAAAACCTCGGATTTTTTTCAAAGACCATTTTCTGAGAATATGTTCACAGAAATTTTGTTAAGAGTTCTTATGAGGAAAATAATTTCATAGAAGTTTGTTAACAGTTCTTATGGGGAAAATTCAAATTTTTTCAGAGTTCAATTTTAAGAAAATATTTCAGAGTTTCAAATAATCATAGAAGTTTATTTATAAGTTTATGTCTGAATGTTGTAAAAAGACCATTTTCAGAGAATATTGTCTTAGATGTTTTGTTAAGGAAAACAGACATCTTAGTCGTGACTAAGTTTTATAACCATTTACGGCTGTTTCACCTGTAAAGACCCCAAAAATAATCAGAGACAGTTTAAAGCTCAAATTTCATCAGAGGCCAGTTTATGCCTGAAAATAATCAGTCAAGTTTTACCCTGAAAATTAACAGAGTCCAATTAACAACAGAAATTCGTCAGAGTTCAGTTTAAGCTCAAATTTCACCAGAGTCCAGTTGTAGACAGAAATTATTCAGAGTCCAGTTTGTCCCCTAAAATATTCAGAGTCCAGTTTGTGCCAAAAATATTCAGAGTCCAGTTTGTGCCTGAAAATATTCAGTCCTGTAATCTACGAAAATTAGTCAGAGGCTACTTTGTGAGCAAAATTTGTCAGAGTCCATTTTCAAACCAATTTTCATCAGAGTCCATTTTATACCAAAAATTCGTCAGAGTTCACTTTGAAACCAAAATATTTCAGAGTTTTACTTAAACCTGCGTTCTTAAAAAGTTTTTATGGAGGAAATTAAAATATTGTCAGAGTCCAATAAAGACCAAAAATTAACAGAGTTCAGTTTGAGCCCAGAAATATTCAGAGACCAATTTTCATCAGAGAACGTTTCCATACCAAAATTTGTTAGAGTCCTCATTTATAAGTGTAGTCTCCATATTAACCTATCAATTTCCTTGAAATTTTAAACAGTCATATTTCAGACCCAGTGAAATATATAACGTCAGTAAGCAAGCTCTGGCTCCTGTCCTCTGCCGTAGTTCCCTCTCATATCTTCGTTAATACCTAACCAATCCCCCTGAATTTTTTAACAGACATTTCTCGGACGCAGTAAATACAATAATTTAGTTAACGAGCTCCAGCTCTTGTCCTCCAAAGCAGTTCATTTGTACAAGTTCTTTATTATCAGATTAATTCCCCTGAAATTTAAACCCGCTGTATTTCAGACGCAGTAAATAAGATCATGTCAGTTACTGAGTTCCAACATATGTTCTCCACCTTAGTTCAATGTTCATCAAATTATTTCTGATCAAGCCCCTCTCCAGTCTCTCAAAGTAAATATCACTGCCTTTAATACCCTTTTTGTACTCAGCTCTGTAATATTCACACGGTCATATAACATCTTACCTTCAATACCTTTTGTTTACCCAAGTAAGCAATAATCACACGGTCAAAAATCTCACCTTACCCTTTCCCTCCCTTACCTTCTCATCCCCAACTTATCCAAACCTTCAATAATCGTACTGTATTTGCATATTTTCTCTGTATTCACTGTGTTCTTCGTATTCTCATCCATGTTTTCTGTGTTCACTCCATGTTCTTTAAATGTTCACAGCCCATTCAGTTCATATTTTCACAAGTATCTCCATTTTTTCTGTGATCTTTCTCTTAGTCTCATAATGTTCTCTACAAATTCTAGTCATATTTTCTATGTTTCATGTTCATCGCAAGTTCCCATTACAACGTTTATACTCAATATTCATGCTGTCTTCCACATTTTTTGTGTTCTTTGTCAATATTCATGTTCCTCTACAAGTTCATGTTCCTCACAAGATCACTTCGTTTATCACCTTCACTTACATGTTTTCTACATTCTTTGTCATATTCTCTACGTTCGTCACAAGTTCATTGTTCATTCTTTGTATTCCCTATGTTCGTTATCATGTCTTCATGTTCTCTGTAAGTCCATATTCCCTTTATGTTCACTGTGTTCATCAACTTTTCTTACTTGTTTTCTGTGTTCACCGTATGTTCACTGTGTTCATTCCCCTACTTAGTGTCAATTTTTTTATGTTCTTTGTTTCTTTAAACCAATTGTTTCTTCCGTCCACTAACTAGTTCTTCGTCAAATATTATCAACCGCAATACAGTTCCCCCAACAAATTTAGTTTTATTTGCAAAACTACTTTAAAGTAAATCTCGTAGTCAACTTAATATTTCTTACCATCACTGATCTTAACTAAAATAACCTTTCTCTTAGCTAAAATAGTCAAAGGAATCTTTCCAGTATTGTTCATAACTAACTTTATCCATCGTCTATCAACTGAAATTAGTCTTGTTCATCATTTCCTAACTAAAATTATTCGTCAGTCAACTAAAAATAGTCATATTCATCACTGTTCTTAACTAAAGTCTCCTTTCACTTCGCTAAAAATAGTCAAATGTAACTTTTTCAGCACTTTTTGTAACTAAAATTATATGTCGTTAAGTAAGAAATATAGTCAAAGACACTCTTCGCGACAACAAGGACTCTCTCAAAGACATCCTTTGAGACATCAAAGACATCCTTTAAGACATCTAATGTTAATCTCGATCATCAAATTTGTTCTTTACATCATAAAAGTTATTCTCTAAGTAACCGTTCGTTCGTCAGAGATGCTTTTCTAAGACATCTTCATCCATAAAAGTTATTCTCAGAGACATCTAAAGTTATTCTCTAAGTCATCAAAGTTATTCTCAGAGACATCAGAGTCATCTAAAGTTATTCCCAGAGCTACCAAAAGTTATTCTCAGAGTCATCAAACTTATCCTCAAAGACATCTAAAGTTAATCTCAGAGTCATCAAAGGTAATCTCTAACACACCTTCGTTCATCAAAAGTGGTTCTCTAAGACATCTTTGTCCATCAAAGCTATTCTCAGAGATATCTAAAGTTTTTCTCAGAGACTTCTAAAGTTAATCTCGGTCATCAAAGTTAATCTCCAAGTCACCTTCGTTATTCAGAGAAGCTTTCTAAGACATCCTCATTCAACAAAGCTGTCCTCAGAGCCATCAAAAAGTTAAATACTGTCATCAAAGGTAATCTCAAACTCAATTTCGTTCATCAAAGTTAATCTCAGAGTCATCAAAGGTAATCTCTAACTCACTCTCGTTCATCAAAGTTGTTTTCAAAGACATCAAAGTTATTCTCAGAGTTATCCAAAGATATTCTCATGTCCACAAAAGTTATTCTGAGGTATGAAAAGTTAATCTCAGACATCTTCGTTCATAAAAGTTATTCTCAGAGACATCTAAAGTTATTATCTAAGACATCAAAGTTATTCTCAATGTCATCAAAAGTTATTCTCAGATTCCTTAAAGGTATTCACAGAGTCATCAAATGTAATCTCAGAGTCATCGAAGTTGTTCTCTATGACATCAAAGTCATTCTCAGAGTCATCAAAAGTTATTCTCAGTCATCAAAGGTAATTTCTAAGTCACTTTCACTCATCAAAATCATTCTCTAAGTCATAAAAGTTATTCACAGAGACATTAAAATTAATCTCTGTCATCAAAAAGTTAATCTCAGTCATCAAAAGTTAATCTCTAATTAACCTTTCATTCATCGGAGAAGCTTGCTAAGACATCTTCGTTCATCAAGTTGATCTATAAGATATCTTCGTTCATCAAAGTTGATCTATAAGATATCTTCGTTCATCAAAGTTGATCTATAAGATATCTTCGTTCATCAAAGTTATTCTCACAGTCATCAAAGGTGATCTCTAACTCACCTTCGTTCATCAAAGAAACTCTCCTTCTTCCAACAAGTTATACTTTAAGACATCAATGTTGTTCTCTAAGACATCTTCAGGCATAAAATTTCTCTCCAAATATAACTAGTTCAGCTTTTCATATCAAACTTGCACTTCTGTTAAAAATATATTTTCTTAGACACTTTACCTTTAAAACTGTTCTCTGTAAAACACTGCTTAAACCTACCTAACCTATCCTCCCCACCCAATGTTACTTACCTACCATAACATTCCTAAACCTAACCTAGCTTACCCTAACCTAACCTAACTTACATAACCTAACCTAACTTACATACCTACATTACCTAACCTACCTATCCTAACCTAATTTACATAACCTAACCTAACCTAACTTGCCTAACCTAACCTAACTTACCTAACCTAACCTACCTTACCTTACCTTACCTAACTTACCTATCCTAACTTAACATAAATAACCTCACTTAACCTAACTTAACCTAACCTACCTATCCTAACTTAACTAACCTAACCTAACCTAACTTAACATGCATAACCTAACCTAACCTAACTAAACTTGCATAACCTAACCTAGCCTAACTTATCCTAACCTAACTTACCTAACCTATCCTGACTTACCTTACCCTACCTTACCTAACCTAATGTAACCTATCTTAACTTGCATAACCTAACCTAACCTATCTTGCTTAACCTAACCTAACTTACCCACCCTAGCTTACATAACCAAACCTAACATAACTTACCTATCCTAACTTAACTATCCTAACCTAACCTAACTTTACCTATCCTAACTTAACCTAACCTATCCTAACTTGACTAACCTAACCTAACTTAACCTAACCTAACTTAACTTGCATAACCTAACCTAACTTTACCTATCCTAACTTAACCCAGCCTATTCTAACTTAACGTAACGTAATGTAACCTAACCTAACCTAACTTAATGTAACTTAACCTATCGTAACTAACCTAACCTACCTATCCTAACTTACCTATCCTAACCTAACTTACCTTACCTAACTTAACCTAACCTAACTTACCTAACCTAACTTAGCTTGCATAACCTAACCTAACTTAACTTGCATAACCTAACCTAATGTAACCTAACTTACCTATCTTAACTTAACCTGCTTAACCTAACCTAACTTTACCTATCCTAACTTAACCTAACCTAACTTTACCTATCCTAACTTAACCTAACCTAATTTAACTTAACCTAACTTACCGAACCTAGCTTACATAACCTCTCCTAACTTACCCTAACTTAATGTAACTTAACCTATCCTAACTTAACCTAACCTATCCTAACTTAAAGTAAATTGCTTAACTAACCTAACTTAACCTACCCTAACTTACCTAACCTAACTTACCTAGTCTAACTTACCAGACATGACCTAACTTACATAATTATTCCTGCTTGTCTTTTGTGTTTCATCAATCAATGTCTCATAATCATTTGTTCGTTTCAAGGGTAAATTTCTCAAATGGTCATTAATGCATTTCAAGTGCTATTTGTTAAAGATTGGGTGTTTAAGCATTTCAAAGGATTTTTGTTATATATGGGCATTTACTCGTTTCAAGGGTTATTTGTTAAAGTTCATCAAGTTGCTCATAAGTTGTATTTATTATGTTTGTTATAATTGTTCTTATTCTTCCACCCCTTAACCTAACCTCTTTTGAACTTAGTGTATTCGTTATGTTTGTTATAATTTCTTCCTAGTTTTACCCCATTAACCTAACCTCTTTAATCTTAATGTATTCATTATGTTGGTTATCATTAGTTCTTATTCCCCAACCCTTTAACCTAACCTTTCAGATGTAGTTTTGTTTCTCCTTTTTGTATATTTTACCCAAACCCACCATCCATCTTAACCTTCCTTCCTTCTTTTACTTTGTTTTCACATATAAGTTCATTCTTTATCTTAGTAGTAATATAAGTATAATAGGAAAGAGACAGATCTACTAAGACTTAAAATTGAGAAAAACAAGAGAGCACGGGAGTGAGAGCATGGGATCAAAGAAGAGAGTGAGAATGAGAGAGTGTGAGAGCATTGGAGCATTAAGACTTGAATTTGAGAAAAATAAGAGCATTGGAGCAAATGAGTGAGAGAGAGGGGGAGGAAGAGAGAGAGAATAAAGGAGAGAGAGAAAAAAAAGGAGTTAGAAGGATGAAGATAGAGAAAAAGGGGGAGAGAATGCGTAGGAGAAACAAAGAAAAAGAAGGAAGGAAGGTTAAGAGGGATGGTGGGTTTGGGTAAAATATACAAAAAGGAGAAACAAAACTACATCTGAAAGGTTAGGAAAAGGATAATATATTTAACAAATACTTCAAACACAATAAACTACATCTGAAAGGTTAGGTTAAAGGGATGGGAAATAAGAACATATGATAAAACCTAATAAATACACTAAGATTACAAGAGGTTAGGCTAAAGGGTGGAAGAATAAGAACACTTATAACAAACATAATAAATATAACTTATGAGCAACTTGATGAACTTTAACAAATAACTCTTGAAATGCAAAAATGACCATTTGAGAAATTAACCCTTGAAACGAGTAAATGCCCAAATATAACAAAATCCTTTGAAATGCAAAAATGACGATTTGAGAAATTAACCCATGAACAAGTAAATGCCCAAATATAACAAAAATCCATTGAAATGCTTAAATACTCAATCTTTAACAAATAGCACTTGAAATGCATTAATGACCATTTGAGAAAAGAACCATTGAAACGAAAAAATATTTATAAGACATTGATTGACGAAACACAAAAGACAAGCAGGAATATTTATGTTAGGCTAGGTTACGTTAAGTTCGGTTATGCAAGTTAGGTTAAGTTAGGTATTTTACTTTGAGTTAGGTTACGTTAAGCTAGGTTATGCAAGTTAAGTTAGGTAGGGATAGGTTAGTTAAATTAGGTTAGGTTAGTTTAGTTAAGTTAGGTTAGGTTAGTTAAGTTAGGTTAGGTTAGTTAAGTTAGGTTCGGTTAAGTTAGGTTAGGTTGAGTTATTTTAGGTTAAGTTATGTTAGGTTAGTTAAGTTAAGTTAAGTTAGGTTAGGTTGGGTTATTTTAGGTTAAGTTAGATTAGGTTAGGTTAAGTTAGATTAGGTTAGGTTAAGTTAGGTTAGGTTGGGTTATTTTAGGTTAAGTTAGGTTAGGTTAGTTAGGTTAGATTAGGGTAAATTAGGTTTGGTTGGGTTATTTCGGTTAAGTTAGGTTAAGATAGGTTAGGTAAGTTAGGTTAAGGAAGTTAGGTTAGTTAAGTTAAGTTTGGATAGGTAAGTTAGGTTAAGTTAGGTTAGGTTAAGTTAGATTAAGTTGGGTTATTTTAAGTTAAGTTAGGTTAGGTTATGTTAGTTACGTTAGGATAGGTATGTTAGGTTATGTTAGTTAAGTTAGGATAGGTAAGTTTTGTAAGGTAAGTTAGGTTAGGTAAGATAAGTTAGGATAGGTAAGGTAAGTTAGGTTAGGTAAGGTAAGTTAGGTTAGGTAAGGTAAGTTAGGATAGGTAAGGTAAGTTAGGTTAGGTTAGGTTAGTTAAGTTAGGATAGGTTAAGTTAAGTTAGGTTAGGTTAAGTTAGGATAGGAAAAGTTAGGTTAGGTTAGTTAAGTTAGGATAGGTTGGGTAAGTTACAGTAAGTTAGGTTACATTAGGTTAGGTTATGCAAGTTAAGTTAGGTTACATTAGGTTAGGTTATGCAAGTTAAGTCAGGTTAGTTAAGTTAGGATAGGTTAAGTTACATTAAGTTAGGTTAGGTTAGGTTACATTACGTTACATTAAGTTAGGATAGGTTGGGTTAAGTTAGGATAGATAGAGTTAGGTTAAGATAGTTAAGTTAGGTTAGGTAAGTTAGGTTAGGTTAGGTTATGTAAGCTAGGTTGGGTAAGTTAGGTTAGGTTATGCAAGATAGATTAGGTTAGGTTAGGTTATGCAAGTTAGGTTACATTAGGTTAGGTTATGCAAGTTAAGTTAGGTTAGGTTATGCAAGTTAAGTTAGGTTAGGTTATGCAAGTTAAGTTAGGTCACATTAGGTTCGGTTATGCAAGATAAGTTAGGTTAGTTTAAGTTAGGTTAGGTTAGGTAAGTTAGGGTAGGTTAGCTTAGTTAAGTTAGGATAGGTAAGTTAGGTTAGGGTAAGTTAAGTTAGGTTAGGTGAGTTAGGTTAGGGTAAGCTAGGTTAGGTTTAGGAACGTTATGTTAGGTAAGTAACATTGGGTGGGGAGGAAAGGTTAGGTAGGTTTAAGCAGTGTTGTACAGAGAACAGTTTAAAGGTAAAGTGTCTAAGAAAATATATTTTAACAGAAGTGCAAGTTTGATATGAAAAGTTGTACTAGTTATATTTTGGAGAGAAATTTTAAGACTGAAGATGTCTTAGAGAATAACATTGGTGTCTTAGAGAACAACTTTTGATGAACGAAGGTGAGTTAGAGATCACCTTTGATGACTCTGAGAATAACTTTTTGGTAGCTCTGAGAATAACTTTTATGATTTAGAGAACATCTTTGATGTCTTAGAGAACAACATTGACGTCTTAGAGAACAACTTTGATGAACGAAGATGTCTTAGAAAGCTTCTCTGATATAGGAAACCCTTCTCTGAAAGGTTACATAACATTTGATGACTGAGATTAATATTTAAAGTCTCTGGGAATAACTTTTATGACTTAGAGAATAACTTTGATGAATGAAAGTGACTTAGAAATTACCTTTGATGACTGAGAATAACTTTTGATGACTCTGAGAATGACTTTGATGTCTTAGACAACAACTTTGATATCTTGAAGAGTACCTTTGGTGTGTTTGAGAGTGTCCTTGATGTCTCGATAAGTGTCTTTGATGTCTCGAGAGGTGTCTTTGAAGTCGTAAAGGATGTCTTTGTTGTCTCAAAGGATGTCTTTGAGTGCAACTTTGATGTCTTTGAGTAAGTCCTTGATGTCTCGAAGAGTGTCTTTGACTATATTTCTTACTTAACGACACATAATTTTAGTTAGGAACAATGATGAAAATGACTATTTTTTAGCGAAGTGAAAGGTTACTTTAGTTGTAACAGTGTTGGAAAGAGGCTACACTTGACTATTTTCAGTTGAGAGAAGTGATATTTCAGTTAAGAAATGACAAGGAAACATGATGAAAGTGACTATTTCTAGTTGACTGATGAATACTTTAGCTAAAAAAACAAAACATGATGAACATGACTTTTTCTGTTGATTGATGGATAATTTTAGTCAGGAAATGCCAATGAAACATGAAGAACATGGATATTTTCTGTTGACTGGGGGAATAAGTTTAGTTAATACATGACGAAAGTTATAATTTTTAGTTGATTGACGATGGATAAAGTTAGTTATGAACAGTATTGGAAAGTTTCCTTTGACTATTTTTTAGCTAAGAGAAAGGTTATTTTAGTTAAGAACAGTGATGGTAAGAAATATTAAGTTGACTATGAGAATTACTTTGATGTAGTTTTTCAAATAAAACTGGATGACTAAATTTGTTGGGGAACTGTATTTCGGTTGATAATATTTGACAAAGAACTAGTTACTGAATGGAAGAAACAATTGGTTTAAAGAAACAGAGAACATAAAAAACTGAGACTAAGTAAGGGAATGAACACAGTGAACATACAGGGAAACACAGAAAAATATGTAAGAAAAGCTGATGAATACAGTGAACATGCTGGGAATATGAACTTACAGAGAACATGAAAACATGATAAGGAGAATAGGGAATACAAAGAATGAACAATGAACTTGTGAAGAACATAGAGAATATGACAAAGAATGTAGAGAACATGTAAGTGAAGGTGATAAACGAAGTGATCTTGTGAGGAACATGAACTTGTAGAGGAACATGAATATTGCCAAAGAACACAAAAAAATATGGAGGACAGCATGAATATTGAATATAAAAGTTGTAAAGAGAACATGCGATGAACATGAAAACATAGAAAATATGACTAGAATTTGTAGAGAACATCATGAGACTAAGAGAAAGATCACAGAAAAAATGGAGATACTTGTGAAACTATGATCTGAATGGGCTGTGAACATTTGAAGAACATGGAGTGAACATGGAAAACATGGATGTGAATACGAAGAACACAGTGAATATAGAGGAAATATGCAAATACAGTAAGAATATTGAAGGTTTGGATAAGTTGGGGATTAGAAGGTAAGGTGAGATTTTTGACTGTGTGATTATTGCTTTCTTGGGTAAACAGGTATTGAAGGTAAGGTGTTATATGACCGTGTGAATATTACACAGCTGAGCACAAAAAGGGTATTAAAGGTAATGATGTTTACTTTGATAGACTGGAGACCAATGGTGTGGAGACCGGGCTTGATCAGAAATAATTTGATGAACATTGAACTAAGGTGCAGAACATGTGCTGGAACTCAGTAACTGACTTGATCTTATTTACTACGTCTGAAATAAGACTTTAATAATTTCAGGGGGATTGGACTGCTAGTAAAGATGATAGAGGGAAACACTAAGGCGGGGACATGAGCTGGAGCTTGCTTACTGACTCTAACAATTTTTGACCTGGAAACGGTCTCTGGTGAAAATTGATCTCTGAATATTTCTGGGCTCAAACTGAACTCTGTTAGTTTTTTGGTCTTTATTGGACTCTGACAATATTTTAATTTCCTCCATAAAAACTTTTAAGAACGCAGGTTTAAGAAAACTCTGAAATATTTCGGTTTCAAAGTGGACTCTGCCTAATTTTTGTAGATTACAGGACTCTGAATAATTTTGGGCGCAAACTGGACTCTGAATATTTTTGGGGACAAACTGGACCCTGAATAATTTCTGTCTACAACTGGACTCTGGTGAAATTTGAGCTTTAAACTGTCTCTGATTATTTTAGGGGACAAAGTGGACTCTGAATATTTTTGGGGAAAAACTGGACTCCTGAATATTTTAAGGGACAAACTGGACTCTGAATGTTTCAGTGGACAAACTGGACTCTGAATATTTTAGGGGACAAACTGCACTCGAATAATTTCTGTCTACAACTGGACTCTGATGAATTTTTGGAATGAACTAGTCTTTGCCTAATTTTTGTAGATTACATGACTCTGTGACTCTGAATATTTTCTGGCACAAACTGGACTCTGAAGAATTTCGGCCTTTTAAAGGTAAAACAACCGTAAATGGTTATAAAACTTAAAGTCATGACTAAGATGTCTGTTTTCCTGAACAAAACGTCTAATACAATATTCTCTGAAAATGGTCTTTGAAAAATACGAGATTTTGAAAACTGGTAAAATATGTCCGTAGAGTTTTACCCTGAAACTGCGTGACTTAAACACGATTATTCTAAACATTTCTATAAGATTTTCCTACTTATTTTCCTCATAAGAACTCTTAACAAACTTCTATGATTTCAGAAATTATTTTCCTCATAAGAATTCCTTAATTCCAAATCTGTGTCTGCCCAAATTCACCTGAAAACCATGACGCTCTACACACGATATTTGAATTTCTCCCATAAGAACTCTTAACAAACTTCTATGAACGTTTTTTTCATCATAAGATCTCCTAACAAACTTCTAAAATCTCAGAAATTATTTTCCTCATAAGATTTCCTTAACTTCGAAGCCGGGACTGGCCAAATTCACCTGAAAACCATGACACTCTACACACGATATTTGAGTTTCTCCCATAAGAACTCTTAACAAACTTCTATGACATTATTTTCATCATAAGAACTCCTAACACACTTCTAAAACCTCAGAAATTATTTTCTCATACGAATTTCTTAATTCCAAATCTGTGACTGCCCAAATTCACCTGAAAACCCTGATGCTCTACACACGTTATTTTCTGAAAACAAAATATCATGTGTGGAGCGTCATCCCTACTACTTGTGTGGACACTGACCAGTGGTGTGGCGACCGACCAGTGATGTGGACACTGACCAGTGGTGTGGACACTGACCAGTGGTGTGGACACTGACCAGTGGTGTAGCGACCGACCAGTGGTGTGGACACTGACCAGTGGTGTGGCGACCGACCAGTGGTGTGGACACTGACCAGTGGTGTGGACACTGACCAGTGGTGTAGCGACCGACCAGTGGTGTGGACACTGACCAGTGGTGTGGCGACCGACCAGTGGTGTGGACACTGACCAGTGGTGTGGCGGCTGACCAGTGGTGTGGCGACCGACCAGTGGTGTGGACACTGACCAGTGGTGTGGCTACTGACCAGTAATGTGGAGACCAACCAGTGGTGTGTACACTGACCTGTGGTGTGGCAACCGACCATTGGTATGGTCACTGACCAGTGGTGTTGCAACTGACCAGTGGTGTGGATACCGACCAGTGGTGTAGACACCGACCAGTAGTGTGGCAACCAACCATTGGTGTGGTCACTGACCATTGGTGTGGTGACCGACTAGTGAAATGAACACTGACCAGTGGTGTTGCACTGGTCAGCAAGTGACAAGACTGAGAAAAACAGAGGTAGCATATACTGAAAGTAACAAGGAAATCTGCGAGGTACTGAATGCCAGCTTCCATGGAGTGTTCACAACCGAGCCTGAGCGGTTCCCACTGTTAGAAGAGATTACCCTAGATGAAAGACTATCAGCTATAGAGGTGACAGCAGAGGAGGTAATGAAACAGTTGACAACACTGGATGCAACTAAAGCGGTTGGACCAGACAAAGTATCACCGTGGATTCTAAAAGAGACAGCGCAGGCCCTCAGCGTGCCTCTGGCAAGGATTTTTAATGAATCACTTACGTCAGGAGAATTGCCCAATTGCTGGAAGAGGGCAAATGTTGTACCGATTTTCAAGAAAGACGATAGGGAGGAGGCACTTAACTATAGATCTGTATCACTGACAAGCATCCCCTGTAAAATACTTGACAGAGTAATTAGGTTACAACTGGTTGCACACCTGGAGAACGTTAGGTTTGTGAACAAACATGAACATGGGTTCTGGAAAGGGAAATCGTGCCTAACAAACCTTTTGGAATTCTATGATAAAATAACGAGGATAAGACAAGACAGAGAAGGTTGTGCAGACTGCATATTTCTGGACTGCCAAAAGCCTTTGATACAGTACTGCACATGAGACTGCTGTTCAAACTCGAGAGGCAGGCGGAAGTGGGAGGAAAGGCCCTCTCATGGATAAGGAACTACCTAACAGGAAGGAGCCAAAGAGTTACAGTAAGGGGCGTGAAGTCAGACTGGCGAATAGTAACGAGTGGAGTACCTCAAGGATCAGTGCTTGGACCAATTCTATTTTTAATATATGTTAACGACCTGTTTAAAAGAGTAGAGTCCTACATGTCGATGTTCGCGGATGATGTAAAGTTGATGAGAAGAGTTGTGACAGATGAGGATTGCAGGATCTTCCAAGAGGACCTGAACAGGTTGCAGAGATGGTCAGAGAAATGGCTACTGGAGTTCAACATGAGCAAATGTAAAGTTATGGAACTGGGACTAGGTGATAGGAGACCAAAGAGACAGTACACAATGAGGGGGAGCTGCCTACCTGTGACGACGCGAGAAAGAGACCTGGGCGTGGACATAACTCTTAATCTATCTCCTGAGGCATATATAAATAGGATAACATCAACAGCATACTCTACACTGGCAAAAGTTAGAACATCATTCAGAAACCTAAGTAAAGAGGCATTTAGGGCGCTTTACACTGCCTACATGAGGCCAATCTTAGAGTATGCCACTTCATCATGGAGTCCCTATCTGAAGAAGCATATAAGGAAACTAGAAAAGGTACAGAAGTTTGCAACGAGACTCGTCCCAGAGTTATGAGGGATGGGTTATGAGGAGCGCCTGAGGGAACTGTGCCTTACGACACTAGAAAAAAGAAGGGAGAGGGGGTGACATGATAGGAACGTATAAAATACTCAGGGGTATTGACAGAGTGGACATAGACGAAATGTTCACACGGAATAGTAACAGAACGAGGGGACATGAGTGGAAGCTGGAAACTCAGATGAGTCACAGAGATGTTAGGAAGTTTTCTTTTAGCGTAAAAGTAGTGGAAAAATGGAATGCACTTAAGGAACAGGTTGTGGAAGCAAATACTATTCATAATTTTAAAACTAGGTATGATAGGGAAATAGGACCGGAGTCATTGCTGTAAACAACCGATGGCTCGAAAGGTGGGATCCAAGAGTCAATGCTCGATCCTGCAGACTCAAATAGGTGAGAACACACACATACACACATACTCTTTAGGCAAAGGCAAAGTTTTGCATTAAGGCATTGCATTTTGCATTTGCCCTGCATTAGGCAAAGTTAGAGAAGATTCAGCGGTATGCCACCAGGCTCGTCCCGGAACTTAGAGGATTGAGCTACGAGGCAAGGCTAAAGGAGCTGAACCTCACATCCCTGGAAAACAGAAGAGTAAGGGGAGACATGATAACCACCTCAAAAATCTCAGGGGAATTGACAAGGTGGACAAAGACAAACTCTTCAGCACGGGTGGGACACGAACAAGGGGACACGGGTGGAAACTTAGTACCCAGCTGAGCCACAGAGACGTTAGAAAGAATTTTTTCAGTGTCAGAGTAGTTAATAAATGGAATGCACTAGGAAGTGATGTGGTGGAGGCTGACTCCATACACAGTTTCAAATGTATATATGATAGAGCCCAGTAGGCTCAGGAATCTGTACACCAGTTGATTGACAGTTGAGAGGCGGGACCAAAGAGCCAAAGCTCAACCCCCGCAAGCACAATTAGGTGAATTAGGTGAGTACTCACACACAGGGGTAAGGGAGACACGATCACTACCTACAAAATTCTCATAGGAATTGACAGGGTAGATAAGGATTAATATATATAAGGTGCAAAAGTATAAGGCTTAACACGGAAGGTACGCATACAAGGGGGCACAGGTGAAAACTGAGTACCCAAATAGGCCACTGGAACATTATAAAGAACTTTTTCAGTGTCAGAGTAGTTAACAGGTGGAATGCATTAGGCAGTGATGTGGTGGAGGCTGACTCCATACACAGTTTCAAATGTAGATATGACAGAGCCCAGTAGGCTCAGGAATCTGTACACCAGTTGATTGACGGTTGAGAGGCGGGATCAAAGAGCCAGAGCTCAACCCCCGCAAGCACAACTAGGAGAGTACACACACACACACTGCTAAGTTAGGTTAGGTATCAACACACATACTCTGCTAAGTTAGGTTAGGTATCAACACTCACACAGCTAAGTTAGGATAGGTATCAACACTCATACAGCTAAGACAGCTAAGTTAGGTTAGGTATCAACACTCACACTGCCGCTAAGTTGGGTTTGGTATCAACACACACACAGTTAAGTTAGGTTCAGTATCAACACTCACACAGCTAAGTTAGGTTAGGTATCAACATTCACACCTGCTAAGTTAGGTTAGGTATCAACATTCACACCTGCTAAGTTAGGTTAGGTATCAACACAAACAAAGCTAAGATATGTTAGGTATCAACACTTACACAGCAAAGTTATGTTAGGTATCAACACTCACACACAGCTAAGTTAGTTTAGTTTTCAACACTCACACTGGTAAGTTAAGTTAGGTATCAATACTTACACTGATATGTTAGGTAGGTATCAACACTCACACGCAACTAAGATAGGTTAGGTATCAACACTCACACTGATAAGTTAGGTTAGGTATCAACACAACCACACAGCTAAATTAGGTTAGGTATCAACACTCACACAGCTAAGTTAGGTTGGGTATCAACACACACAGCTAAGTTAGGTTAGGTGTTAACACTCACACACATCTAAATTAGGTTCGGTATCAATACTCACACAGCTAAGTTAGGTTAGGTATCAACACTCACAATCTATGTTAGGTTAGGTATGAACACTCACACAGCTAAGTTAGGTTAGGTATCAACACTGACAATCTAAGTTAGGTTAGGTATCAACACTCACACAGTTAGGTTAGGTATCTGTGGGAACCAACCTGTGAGATTTATATATATTTAAGTAATATGAATTTATATTTACGTTAATTTATATATTTCGATAGCAATTTGTATGATGTTAAGTGGACTGTATTTCTGCAATAATCTCACAAATCGATCCTTACACATTAGGGGGGGGTTTATATTGAATTTATATATGCAGCCAATCAAAAAACAGTATTAAACTACATATATTGGTATACATTGGAGGTGCCTATCTTATTGTACAGCAAGCTTAGTCCACCAGGTATAACTAGGATGTAGACACTAAATTATCCTCTTTTGAGGCTACGGCTGCCGTCACCCAGTAACTGATGTATCAAGTTTTGCTTCCTCTTCTTGTTCCTGTCAAAGGGCGCTAGCTGTAAAGCCAGAATCCTAATATATGACAACTATATCAGAGAAAACACTGTATACTAGATATGATAAGGACCAAGGCTTAATTACCTTTAGTATGAGGTGAGTTCACATTCTAACCGGTTCGCCAAATATCTACCTAACATTAATGGTCAAAAATGATTAGATAAACGGGTTTCGGTAGAACACTTCCCTTGATTATGTTGACAGCGTGTTGATGATGGAAGACCACTACTCTGATCTCCTTCACACTTCGTCCAAGAGAAATTATAGAGCCGAATTTGCACCCTGTGCCTCTGGTCTTAACAACAATGGCTGACCACTTCCTTCAACTGACGCTCCTGGCTTACTTTGTCCAGATATCAGTAACTGATAGAAGGGTCACATTTCCTTTATTTTGATACTGATAAATAACTTAATTCAAATGAGATGTTTTTTATGATGGTAAAAGTCCAAAGACTAATGTATTTAAGAATAATTCCCAACATTAGTTGGTGAATTTATAATAGTATGTGGCAATGGTATCCCGTTTTCTATTGACAGAAAACTCCACTACAGGCTACATTTTCTATGGGTAACTTGTATACAACAGCAGCAATATTATCTGCAAATTGCATTGATATTATTAAATGGTGTCGGATTTTCCGACAGTATCAACACTCACACAGCTAAGTTAGGATAGGTATCAACACACACACACACACACACACTGCTAAGTTAGGTTAGGTATTAACACTCATACAGCTAAGCTAGGCAAGGTATCAACACTCACACAGCTAAGTTAGGTTAGGTATCAACACTCACACAAGTGCATTAAACAAACAAATCAGTCAACAACACTAATACTGAGACTTCTCATGACTCCGTTTAAATCAATATATTAAGACCAATGTTCACCATAAAGTAGATTTTGCACTTTGTACAGTGTTAGAGCAACACAAAGTGTTCCCTGTTCGCCTGAACCACAGCAACAACACCCCAGGAACACAATGCTCTCGGGTGACGATGGTGACCGAGCACTTAAGAGACCACGAGACTTACGTTTGTAGTGAGGCTGCTTGACACGTTCGTTGTTGATGAGTGACGAGGTAGAGGTTCCTGTAGGAGAGGGCTGGAGAGTGTGATGTAGCAGTAGGCGACCAGCAGGAGACCCACGGCCATACACGCTCTTGACCTGTGTTTCCTCTCCACAACACCATATTGAAGCATCTTGTTTCTAGTGACCTCTTCTGTTGCAAATATAGTGAAAATATATACATTGTATATTATTGTTCATACATTGTTCATGCACTGTGGTATACGTCTATATGTACCTTGAAAAACATTTTCATATTTAGAACGATATATTTACCAAATCCCTGATAGCAATTTTTGGCTGAGAAAGTCCTTAACAACAGACATGCCCGGGATAGCATTATATAAACTTACTTGTTTCTTCTATTTTCCTCTTCTGATTAAATTGCTTCATCTGGTGAAGTTATTGTCACCGGATATTTTTTTTTTTAATTTTGCTCCAATTGGCGAGTTTATTGGGCAGCGCCACTCATCCTGTGAGTGGTCATACCGCGATAGCAGCATTTACAGCACTCCCCAATAGGTATAAAACCCGCTGGGTTGTTCATCCTGTCACTTGTACCTAGACACAGCTGGAACTTGCTTAACTGTCTCAAATGAACAGCTCTTCAAACAAGAAGATTAACGTCTGTCAGCCCTTAAAATCTTATGTTATCTTGCCAGTAAAAATGCGGGAATCATTTAAGAACAGTATCAATATTTGACAAATAGTGTTTTCCTACCTCAAACAATGTGGGGTTTGTTATTCTACACATATTTCTAATGTCTCTCAGGTGTTCACATTCACGTAGATATGTTGGACGCCTGTTAGGCACCAGACGCTTAGGGTGACCTATACCCTCTTAAGCTAAACAACTTAATAAGTATCAACACAGCAGCGCAGCAGCGCACAGCAAGCAACACAGCAGCTCACAGCAGCAGCTCACAGCAACACAGCAGCGCAGCAGCAACACAGCAGTGCACAGCAGCTCACAGCAGGACACCAGCACACAGCAACACAGCAGCGCAGCAGCAGCACAGCGCACAGCAACACAGCAGGGCACAGCAGCCAGCATCACAACAGTTCAGCGTGGCTGACTCACCCAGCGCCCGCCCGTGTGTCGTTCACCCAGCACGCGCCCCTGACTCACTCACCCAGCGCGCCCCCGTCCTTGACTCGCCGCGCACCACCAGCTGGCTCGCCGTGACTCACCGTGACTCAACGAGCCTTGGTGCCTGCCTGACGTCACCTAGCCACCTCCCGCTGTCTGGCCTGACGACTTCTGCCGCCTGACGTCTCCTGCCGCCTGACGACGCCGACGACGCCACAGCACGACGCCGGACCTGTGACGACCAGATCATCTCTGCTCTGTTGAACGGATTG
>WNGS01002115.1:67220-92045 GCA_020271785.1 Procambarus virginalis
AGGGAGGTAGCGATGCAGGCAGCTACGTCACAGGAAGCAGCAAGGTGCACCACTCAACTGCTAGAGAGAAAAAGATCAGTGGTAGTTGTAGGAATCAAAGAACAGGATGGATCCAACAGGCAAGAATGGAATAGCAAGGATAGAGAGGCAGTACATGGGCTACTGAAGGGATTACAGATGGAAGGGGCTGTACAAAACATTGAGAAAGTTTTCAGCTTGGGCTGGTACAACAAGGACAGAAACCGACTTTTAAAGGTGGTGTTCACAAACGAAACCACGAAGGAGGATATTCTCGAAAGAAAGAGTCGTCTGCAACATGTGGAGGGATACAAAAAAGTATTCCTGCAGAGGGACAGGACGAAGGAGGAGAGAGTCAGGGCAGCAGAGGCAAGGAGGAAGCGCAGGGAGAGAGGAGCAAACCAGGAAATCACAGCCCCCAATACAACAATTCCAGAAACAAAAGGGGAACCCAAAACCAGCATCCCAGTAACACCAGAGGGGAGGGCAACACCACCACCACCCCCTCTGCATAGAAACCCTCCCTTCCCCTTGTAACGGGGGGGGAGGGGGGATAGATAATGGAGTAAGTAGGGAGTGAGTAAGAGAAATAGAAGAGGTAGAAGGGTAGATAGGTAGAAGTAGGAAAGTAGATAGTAGAAGTAGAAGAGTAGATAGTAGAAGAAGAAATGCTAGAAATTAGAGGAAGTGAGAAATTGAAGAGTAGAAAGTAGAAGAAGAATTGCTGCCACCATCCATTCTAGATCATTACATACAAGACATGGAATGGAACTTGTCCGTATCACCATAATATGCTCAAAGATGTTATCAAGAGGTATGCTCCATCTGTATCATGTACTCATTCAAATCATGAAACCAGTAACCGCTGAGATTTTCTCATCTCACTCAAAAATTCTAGGGAACAAAGTTAAAGACAATTTTAAATAATAAATTCATCAATTATATTTCACATACTAAGTATCATAATTTAAGCAATAAAAACTTAATGTTCAAGCTTAATATTCAAAGTGAGTCATCATCCAAGAATTCGAGAACCCTACAACTTTCTGCCCCTGATCGTCACACAGCACTTGTAAACCCGATCAAGTCACCTTAATGTTCAACTCACCAAGTGTCGCCAATAGCTGGATAGAGGGGGGGGAGTGGAGGGAGGGTCTGCAGTTGTCAGGCAGCTTCACCCCCCGTCCGGCGACAGCCTATCTCGACGGCTGTCCTCTGCTCTGCTGGTCTCATATCGCTTCTTATGCTCCTTCTCTCTCGAATCGATATCTCTCCGAGTATATATTGGGAAACCTAGTAGCTAACTCTGCCCACAAGTAGATAGCTTCCGGCACTCTACCAGCCACTCCTTAAACGTCGGCATGTTTGAAGGCTACCAGGCTAAATTATAAGATTAGCGGGAGCCAGGTGGGATTCGCATGATCCGACTTCAGGTCACTTGGTGGTCATTAACACTACAGGTGTGAGATCCAGGCCGACAAACTGGCACCTCTCAAATTCCTTGTCTGTGACTCATGAACTATACGTATATGTTAAATATAACTAACCCAAACACATTTACGGTGTTACACCCTCACCCTACCTGCCCCCACCCAACCCTCCCTCCCCCACCCCATTCTGACCGTGACACCCCTTCCCCATTCCCATCATGTTCCCCCTCCCACCTTGCCCCCCCTGTCCTCCCTCCCCTTCATCCCATACCCTCCCTATCCATCCTCTCCCTTCACCCCATATCCTCCATGTCCCCCCTATCTCCTTAACCCACACCCTACCAGTCCCTCCTTCCCTTAAACCCTCACCCCCCACCCCAAAATCCTCTGAGACCCTGCAAACCACCTCACAGATCTCACCCACAAACAGCTTCCCACACCAGCAGAATGCTCGCCAAGAAAGGGACATGAAAATGAACAGAAGAAAGTGAGCTTCAAGCCGATGTACACTAACATAGATGGGATTACAAATAAAACAAGCGAACTCGGAGAATGGGCACTAGAAGACAACCCAGACATAATAGCACTCACAGAAACAAAGCTAACAAAAATCATAACAAATGCAGTGTTTCCACAGGGCTACAATGTAGTGAGGAGAGAGAGAGAAGGGAGAGGAGGAAGTGGTGTAGCTTTGCTACTAAGAGAAGGTTAGAGTTTCGAAGAGATGGTAATTCAGAACTGTGAAGGTTTCAGTGACTACATATCAGGCACCATAGCAACTGGAGGACAGAAAATTATAGTAGTAGTCATATATAACCCCCCCCCCACTGAATGACAGAAGACCCAGACAGGAATATGATAGAAACAACTTGGCCACCATCAATATAATAGAGAGAGCAGTTTCTGTGGCTAGCAGGAATGGATCCAGACTACTAATCATGGGAGACTTCAACCATGGGAAGATAGATTGGGGGAACAGAGACCCACATGGAGGCTCAGACACATGGAGAGCTAAGTTGCTGGATGTGGCAACAAGAAACTTTCTAAGCCAACACGTCAAGGGACCGACGAGAATGAGAGGAGGGGATGAACCAGCCTTGCTTGATCTGATATTTACCCTAAATGAGTCGGATATAAGGGAAGTTAAGTTGGAAGCCCCATTGGGAATGAGTGATCATAGTGTATTGAGCTTTGAGTACATGGTTGAACTAGGAATTATCACCCCCAAAAAAGACCTGGGAACCAAAGGGCTGGTATACCGAAAGAGAAACTATGAGGAGATGAATAAATTCCTATGGGATATACATTGGGACACAGAACTCGGAACCAAGTCCGTACAAGACATGATGGATTATGTCACCCAAAAATGTCAGGAGGCTGTAAGCAGGTTTGTCCCAGCCCGACAGGAAAAAACAGAGAAGCAAAGGAAGAATCCGGGGTTTAATAGGGAATGTATGAAAGCAAAGGAGCTGCACAAAAGGGCATGGAGGAACTCCCGTAATAACAGAACACCAAAAAGTAGAGAGAGATACCAGAGAACCAGGAACGAGTATGTCAGTGTGAGAAGAGCAGCTGAGAAAAGGTATGAAAATGATATAGTTAAGAAAGCCAAGATCGAACCAAAGCTACTACACAGTCACATCAGGAGGAAGACAACAGTGAAGGAACAGGTGATGAAACTTAGGGTGGGCGAGGACAGGTACACAGAAAATGACAAAGAGGTGTGTGAAGAACTCAACAGAAGGTTCCAGGAGGTCTTTACAATAGAACAGGGAGATGTCACGGCGCTGGGAGAGGTGGCAGCAAACCAGGTGACCTTGGATAAGTTCGAAATTACAAGAGATGAAGTCAAGAAGCACCTATTAGAGCTGGATGTGAGAAAAGCTGTTGGGCCAGACAGAATCTCACCATGGGTATTGAAAGAGTGTGCAGGAGCACTTTGCTTGCCACTCTCCATAGTGTATAGTAGGTCACTGGAAACGGGAGACCTACCTGAAATATGGAAGACTGCTAATGTAGTACCAATGTACAAAAAGGGTGACAGACAAAAGGCACTGAACTACAGGCCAGTGTCCATAACTTGTATACCATGCAAGGTGATGGAGAAGATTGTGAGAAAAATCCTAGCACTTTGCCGCATTTATAACAAGCCGGGTCGTTATGAGTGGTTCTTACGGTTCCGCACTTTTAACTAGTATCCCAGTTAAAATAAATAAATATTTGTATAAAATCCATTTTTGCTTCGATTTTCTTGGGGATAGTTTAGAAATGTTCGCCATAAAATGTACGTTTTTCTCTAATAACAGAAGAGCTTATTAAAGAAAATGTCATGGCAGTGAATCTTCGTGGTAAAACTATTGCATTATTGACACGACGCGTATGATCGACGTACTTTTTATATTTGTTGCCGGTCGAACGCATTCTTATTTGACGGTTTATACTTATATTCTTATAGAACATTCCATTGCGAACACATTGGTACAAAAATTAAATGCGTACATCCAAAAATAATGTCAGGACAGTGAATTGAAAATACACTTTTCGATGTCATTTTCGGCGATATGCCGCCGCGGGTAACACTTCAGCCACTTCCCACACTCTTGTGGGTCAGTTGCGACATTGATTCTATATTTATATGCATATGTCCGTATAGAGAATTTAATTGCGATTCCAATGATACCAAAATTAACGATGTAGGACAACTGTGGGCTTCACAACCATTACGAGAATGGAAACATTTTGTTGCTGTTTGGCGCTCTCGGCAAGTGATGTCAATAGTTTTTTATTGGTTGTTGATATGCCTTATGATTTGACGGCATTTTATACGTATGTTCTTATAGACAATTCTATTGCGAACACAGTGATACCAAATTTAAATACGTACGCCTACAATTAGTGTCAGGAGAGTAAAAAGAGTATACACTTTTCGGTCTCACCGCTTGGCTGCGCGAAGCGCCCAGGGCACTAGGCCCAACTTTTTTTTCTTAACCTCAGTGCGCGAAAGTGCTAGCTAGTAACACATCTGGAGAGAAGAGACTTCGTGACAACCCATCAACACGGGTTCAGGGAGGGTAAATCTTGCCTTACAGGCTTGATAGAATTCTACGATCAGGTGACAAAGATTAAGCAAGAAAGAGAAGGATGGGCAGACTGCATTTTTTTGGACTGTCGGAAAGCCTTTGACACAGTACCCCATAAAAGGTTAATGCATAAGCTGGAGAAACAGGCAGGAGAAACTGGTAGGGCTCTCCAGTGGATAAGGGAGTACCTAAGCAATAGGAAGCAGAGAGTTACAGTGAGGGGTGAGACCTCAGAATGGCGTGAAGTCACCAGTGGAGTCCCAAAGGGCTCTGTGCTTGGACCTATCCTGCTTCTGATATACGTAAATGATCTCCCAGATGGTATAGACTCATTCCTCTCAATGTTTGCTGACGTCGCCAAAATTATGAGAAGGATTAAGACAGAGGAGGACAGCTTGAGGCTTCAAGAAGACCTGGACAAGCTGCAGGAATGGTCGAAAAAATGGCTGTTAGAGTTTAACCCAAGCAAATGTAATGTAATGAAGATAGGGGTAGGAAGCAGCAGACCAGATACAAGGTATCATTTGGGAGATGAAATACTTAAAGAGTCAGAGAGAGAGAAAGACCTGGTGGTTGATATCACGCCAGACCTGTCCCCTGAAGCTCATATCAAGAGGATAACATCAGCAGCATATGCCAGGTTGGCTAACATAAGAACGGCCTTTAGAAACTTGTGTAAGGAATCTTTGAGAACATTATATACCACATATGTCAGACCAATCCTGGAGTATGCGGCTCCAGCATGGAGTCCATATCTAGTCAAGCATAAGACTAAACTGGAAAAGGTTCAAAGGTTTGCCACCAGACTAGTACCCGAGCTGAGAGGTATGAGCTACGAGAAGAGACTACGGGAATTAAACCTCACTTCGTTGGAAGACAGAAGAGTTAGGGGGGACATCACCACATTCAAGATTCTCAAGGGAATCGACAGGGTTGATAAAGACAGACTATTTAACACAAGGGGCACACGCACAAGGGGACACAGGTGGGAACTGAGTGCCCAAATGAGCCACAGAGATATTAGAAAGAACTTTTTTAGTGTCAGAGTGGTTGACAAATGGAATGCATTAGGAAGTAATGTGGTGGAGGCTGAGGCTGACTCCATACACAGCTTCAAGTGTAGATATGATAGAGCCCATTAGGCTCAGGAATCTGTACACCTGTTGATTGACGGTTGAGAGGCGGGACCAAAGATCCAGAGCTCAACCCCCGCAAACACAACTAGGTGAGTACACACACACACACACACACACCACCACCACCACTAGCACACATACACCTCCCTTCATTGTACCCCACCACCATCACAAACACACACCTCCCTCACACCACCAGCACACACAACTAAACTAAAAGTGGTGGGAGGGAGGTGCGTGTGTGCTGGTGGTGAGAGGGAATTGTATGTGTGTGCTGGTGGTAGGAGGGAGGTGAATGTTTGCTGGTGGTGGGAGTGTAGTGATCTGTACAGATCATGGCTCTTCCCCTCTCCCCTCCCTCCTTCTCCCCTTCCTCTTGCCCGTGTTCATTCGCCCCTCCCCTGTTGCCTCATTCTCATTCACCTTTTCCCCTCACCTGTTGTCCAGCAATTCCCTTGCCATAAACATTTGGGGGTCAGGTGTCCTTCCTGGGAGAATACCCCCAGTCCAGTCCTCTTCCAAATCTCATATTCCCTAATCCCTCCCTCCAATCCTATTCCTAATCCCTCCCAACCCATCCATCCCAACCATTTCCTCTCCTTCTCGGTCCTCTCTATAACCATTGACGAATTGAGGAATAGTACCTCAGGGTCATAGACTTGTGCTCTCAAGTTACACGTGGGTGGCCAGCCAGCTTTTCCCTTGAGACAGATGTTACTGCTTTTTCCAGTTACAAGAGTTTCTGTCAAGAGAAATTGACCCTTATGGTCAAGCCTGGATCTGATTGGTTGAAAATCAGGGAGGCCTAGAGTCGGAGTCCCCCAGAGTAGGGCCTGACAATTCTATTGGCCAGGCTTCCAGAGCACCCAGTTGTGTTTAAATTCATTGGCTATAGGCTTGGAAAGGCGGGGTTAATTGAGCCTAGGAACTAGGTGGGTGGCTTTTGTTGTCCACTGGTAGAGTTTAAGAAAATATAAAAGTTAGAGTGTATTGGGGCATCAACTGGGGTGCAGGTCTATTGATCTGGCAGGGCAGCCATTCAACATCTGGTCCGGTTGCAGGAATATGGTAATGTGTTTGTCTGAATAGTCATGTACATCATTGAACCAAACTATTTGCCTCGTAGGGATTTAGAGTATTAAGATTAAGAGTAGGATATATTCTCAATTTCGATTTCAATTTCTGTGATTTAAATAATTAATAAAGTGAATTAATGTAATTGTGTTTAGTTATCTGTTGCCCCCCCCTTTTCGTTATTAATGCTGATTGATAATCATTTGTGAGGTATTTGGAAAATTTCCCCTGTGTTCTTATTTTAATTCCCAAGCATTTACCAAGATTCCATTAGCCTGTGAGTTCATGATTATTGATTTCCTTCTTTCCTGGTGAGTCAATAATAGACACATTCAGATTCTGAGCAGGGAGGTGGTGGCAGTGTTAAATGAGTTTTTTATTCCTTATATTTAAATTAATAAACCCACCATTCTTGCTGCTTCCCCCATTTAATATTTCAGTTTATATTCGCTGTAGTTCAATGAGGGGGCATACTGAGATGCAAGCAGTGTTGAGCTGGGGTGTTGAGAGAGTAAAGGGTGAAAAGAAGTTAAGGTTATTTGATAGCAGGGTGTTTCAATAATTTTCTTGACGATTATTGAAGTCTTACGCGTCTGTCTGTTTGGTCATGCTGTAGTTGAAAGAGTTCGGTCAGGGACAACGAGATAGTGGTCAACGGTAATCCTATGCAGTGCGATTTGCATAGAGTAGACGATTCTTGTGTCGTGAAGGCTGGTAAGTTTAAGTATAGGTACTAGTGTAGGTGTATAAGGAGGCCACCTTTGTTGGTTGGACAAGGTATATTACTCGACTTTCTCCAATTGACATAAGGGTGTTGCATGGATACCGCATGCAACAGCAGTTCCAGGTTTGAACTGTCAGGGCAGTATTTCCTGTGGGACGCCACGAGAGGAAATCTGCAGGGGTGCTGCGGGCTACCCCAGGCGCTAGGCGTTATAGTTAATTCATGAAGATGGTCGCGGGAGGGATGATAACGTCACTCACTCATCCATTGAGGGATGAGTGAGTGACGTTATTAGCAACCGTATAGACAACTAGTGATCGTACGCTAGTCAGTTAATGTCGATTCAGTCCTAGTCATAGCGATTCTCGTAAAAGCGGCTTTCTGTGCGTGGAAAATTCAGTGGCCGAGGCTACTAGGATTCGGACAGTCTGTTGGTGGGTAGGGAAAAGCTATAGTTTAATATCGAGTTTAAATATTAAGTGTTCCCTGTATATTTAAGTTCCCCTTCAATTTAAGTAATCCCCTTGTTAGTTAAGTGTTCCCCCTTGTTTAATTAAGTAATTCTCGTAAATAAGTGTTGTTATTTTTCTAAGTATTTTTTATATATAAGATTATAATGAAGTCTGGTTTTGATTCCGTGTTTTGCAGTATTAATTGTCTGAGGTAATTACCAAGGCGAGTGGTTTTACTGTTTTTTCGAGTGAAGTGCAGTGCATTAAAGTAGAATCAGTGAAAGACTCAGTGAAAATCATGGAAAATATTTTGTGATGAAATTTTTCATTTTCAAAGTCGGTTGGAAAATCTCAATTTTTGGAATAATTCCAGTTTCGTGTCTAGCTATACGTCCAAAGAATCGTCAGTGATAATTCAAATGTGCCATTAAAGTGATTCGAATTAGAGCTTTGAGAGACCAAAAGTCGATTTTTAGTCAGTTAAGCAAATTAGCATTGAGATTCTGAATTTTTTTTCTAAGCGCTTCTCTCAGCACCCAGTGGGGAAGTTTTTATTTTTTTTTTATTTTACACGCACCCATGCAATTAAATACAATAAAACAGAATACAAATGAAACATGCAAGCAAAAAATAACAAAAAACAAAACAAAACAAAATAACAATCAACAAACCAAACATAGAAGCACCGGGCTAAATGACCGACAACAAAGCACAACACAAATATAAATATACAGAAGAATACACAGTAACAAAGCACAGAACCACCGGCCGGAAGGGCCGCCAGCAAAACAGGAACATGAAGCACCACTAATAAGATAATATGGCAATAAGCAATACAAAACAAAACACAGAAAATAAATACAAATAAACAAACAAGACAGGAACAATCTAAGAAGCTGTTCGAAGGGCCTCTACAAAACACAAACAAGCACAACAATAGCACAAACAAACCGTAACTGGCCCAGGCAGAATCTAAGACGAAACATCCACACGCACACACACAACGTCATTCCCCGTGCACGCAGACACTGGGCAAACAGAGCAAGGACTACTGATACTTTTCCGGATACTGAGATGAAGGGAACCGTAAACAATATGCCTCCCAAAGCAACTGGGCGGTCTCCGGAACCTGAGGACCGTAAACCACATACGACCAAGGCATTAAATCCGGCACACCCTGGAGAAAACACTTACCTCGCGGAACCCAAACGCAAGTAGGATCCCACGGTACCAGGAGTACGCACTCAGTTGTGTGAGTGCGTGCCCGGCAATCCGTGGTTGCCGGGCATAGTACACTCGGAATTAGTACCCTAAAAGCCGGACAGAAGATGGAATATCCGTCCTCAGGCGCATCCCTAGGGTACGAATGTTGGTCCTCACACCGGTATACTTGCCAGAAGATAGTGTGTGCAGCCGCACACTAACGATGGCGCCAAACCGCTGGAAGAAGCGCCGGAGGAGTGTCTTGGGAAACTCCAGGGGGCCCCATGGACACTCACATACGTCAGGCACCACGACGATCCGTAATGGTCACAGATCCGGTGCCATCCTGCAGCTGCAAGGTACGTCCCTCGTACCTCCGGAGAAAGTCACGGTACATCGCTTTTCCCACAAACTTTAAAACCATACGGTGAGCGGTTACCAGCTCCACACCATATATGTCCAGTACCAGGATATGGAGCATGTCACGCATGACATGCTCCACTACAGGATACCCCGCACGACCAGTAAACTCCCATCCCACGTAGTTGACCCTCACAACAGGGGAAAGACGGCCGCCCATCGCAAAACTCGCCACGTTCACACCAACTAGGAGGGAACAGCAGGGTGAGTAGAGACACCCACACCCCCTGCCGAATAAAGTGCCAAACACCCCAACCACCAGAGAGGCCAGGTGACACGTCTGCACCTCACGGCAGCTAGCGTGCAAGTAATAAGTAAACAACACGACGGTATTTAATTTATAATTTTGAGAAAAAAATACTGGTTTAATTAAGAATTAGTGTGGAGACTGTTTTTGGCGGATTTGATTCAGTGGTAGTCAGTAAGCGCCCTTTTAATTTTTGCATATTTAACCATGTGTCCAAGTGTCTAGTGAGTGTTATATTCAGTCAACTAATAATTCAACTATGTGCCAGTATTTAATTTATAATTTTTGAAGAAAAATTATAATTTTTTTTAATTAAGTATCAGTGACTCTGGCTGAGAGCATTGCGTTTATCAGTGTTAATTTCTCAGTATTCTACAATGCGACCGGCGGTGAACAAGTGTACACTATGTAAATATCGATTTCATTCAGTAACGTAAAGAAATAATTTAACATTAATTTTGTTTTAATAATTAAACAGTTTATGATTATTTCCGAGTGCCGTTCTTAGAGTCAGGCGTTAAATTAAATAATGTTGAACTCTTAAACATCACGTCAGTTATTAAATTTACGGTAACATCATTCATTCCTAGTGTGCCTATGAATTATAGAAAATTTGAACAATTCATTTAACGTAGAGTGGTGTATTAATTGTGCGCTGGTCGACCAGATTTAAATTATTTTTTTAATTAAGAGAGTTCAATCTAAATTATTTACAGTAAACTCAGTGTAGTTCATTTCCCAATAATATTAATTGTAAAGTTTTCAGTATATTTGTTCAGGGATTCGGTAATTATTCAATTGCTCTAAGATTTATGTTTGGACTTGTATTGGAGAAGCAAGAAATTTCTTACTTTTAATTTTTTTGTCAACTGCGGTACCAGTCAACATCAAGTGTTAATAATTATAGAAATATAGTAAAATAATTACATTTTTATCAAATTATTCTAGAAGTTTCGAGCATCTATTAATTTAACGTAACCTTTTATATTGTATATATTTGCGCAGGTAATTTCTTCAAACGATGTATACAGTGTTTCGTTTTGCAGTGATAACTTTTTATTTTTTTTTTACATGCAAGCATGCAAGTTAAATACAATAAATACAATAAAAAAACATGTTAAACATAACAAAACAAAACAAGAAACCACCGGCCAGAAGGACCGACAGCACAGTAGAGCAATTAGCAAAACTGGAGAAATGTAACACTATATGTATGAGAAAAGCACAGCAAGACACAAAACATAAAACAGTTACAAACAAGCAAGCAATGCAAGCAAAACAAGAAAACAAAGTAACATATAAAACAAAACAAACAGAAGCGCCGGCCTGAAGGACCGACAACAAAGCACAACAGTAGGTACAACATGAAATATAACAAGAAAATCACAACATACAACAAGCCATTAAAAAAAATTACAACAAGTAAAGCATGATAGAGCAGGTCAATCAATCTTCGGCTATCCAGAGAATCTATCGAAACTGATGCTCCTACAGGAGAGGACATCACAGAAATCTATCTGTGCTCTGTAGTTGCCTCCGTTGCGACAGGCTCGAACGCAGGTCTATCCGGATTAAGAACATGTTCTATCCAACACAGGGCAAAGTAACAACACAAAAACAAAAACATGAATAAGAACACTCACACCAAACCACCTGCCTCGCCACAAACAAAGGGAGAGGCACGGGCACAGACTACAAGATGTCAAACAAACAGCCAGAAGGGCACACAGTACTACAGTAATCACAGAAACAGGAAAACAGCTGACATACTTGTCCGGAAATATGACTCGTGGAAACTGTACATTGAACGCCTCCCAGCACAACCACCCCCAAGGGTCTTGTACATCCACTGGGGATGCCATTTCACCTGGAACCCCGGCAATAAACATCCGCAAACAGGGGACCCAGACGGTATCACTTCTGAGGCGAGTGATCGCCACTCTCCCCCACACTATGGGACTCCCCCCACTATGAAAGGCCCCCGGCTCCTCGTATATCGGTAACGCAGCAATCTCCGACCAGTGACTTGGCGGCATCACAGATGCCGGCAACACGTCCTCCAGGTCCCCAACACACATCCTCAAAGGAGGTATCCGGACAGAGGGCACCACCACAGGGGCACTGGCATCCACGGGCACACCCCAGGACGACTGCCGGGAACCTGGGCAGCGCGCATCCTTCCGTTAGGTCACTACCAGACCACACACAACACCAGTATCCACACCATCCCTGGCAATGGAAGCCACCACCCGCCACCGCGGAGAGTCCCCTGGTGGAGAAGTAACAGAAGGCACACCCGAGACACGGGCCCGATCACCAGCAGGCACATGGACCTCCACCACCACTAACTGCGGAGCCAGTGACGCATCCGGATCTACACCGTCAACACCAGCAGACCCACAGTCACTGAATTCCCCAACATCGGCCCAGGCAGACGACGAACGCCGGGAACGTTTGGGCTCTGGCCGGAGATCGTCAGAGCCGGAAGCGAACCCAGGAACACGAGCACCACTAGCCGGACGAACTGACGCCCGACGCAGAACGGCAGCAGCGTCTACCACAGGGGGAACCGGGCCAGACACAGCAGGAGGCTCCGCAGCCACCCCAGCACCCAGCTCAACTGGGACCCGAGGCGAAGACACAGGGCCAGGCGTAGCATCCGAAGACGAGGGAGAAGACAGCAACGCCTCACGGTGAGCACCAGGAAGGCCCACAGGAGCAGCGGGGACATCGACAGGAGCTGGTAGACCAACCGATGGCACTACAGAACCCGGAGGAAGGACTGCAACAACCGGATGAACGTCGGGCGACGCAGGAGGAGCCGCATCAGCTAACCGGACGGCCACCCACTCATCCCCGGAGTCCTCCAGAGGGAGAGGTGGGAAATCCTCTTCACGGAATAAGTTGACGGGAGCAACCGGATCCGCATTGCACCCGGCTGCCTGATGCCCCAACATGCCACACCAGAAACAAGTACAGGGTTGCCGGGCATAATACACCTGCACATACCCTGGAAACACAAACCGAAACTGTCTCTATTTTCCGCTTGTTACAACTTGTAATAAAGTTCTTATATCTTGGCTTAACGTGTTTATGACGTATTAGAACGTTGTTACAACTTGCTATATTGGTTGTTATAACTGGTTAGGAGGTGTTAAAACCTGCTCGAACGTTGTACCAACGTCGTAGTTTCAGTGTGTGTTTGGCGGGTAGTACCCTAAAAGCTGGACAGAGGATGGAATGTCTGACCTCAGGCGCATCCCGAGGGTACGAATGTTAGTCTTCACACAAGTATATTTCCCAGAAGACAGCGAGTGCATCCGTACACTGATGACGGTGCCAAACCTCTGAAAAAAAACGCCGGGGGAGGGTCTCAGGAAACTCCATGGGGGCTCCATGGACACACACATACGTCACGGCACCGCTTTGATTCGAAATGGCCACCGACCCGTTGCCATCCTGCAGCTGCAAGGTACGCCCCTCGTACCATCGGAGAAAGTCACGGTACGCCGCCTCACCCACAAACTTGATGACCACACGGCGAGCAGTCACCAGCTCCACACCGTGGACGTCCACGACTGGGACATGGAGCATGTCACACATGACCAACTCCATGAGAGGGTATCCTGCACGGCCAGTAAACTCCAAACCCACGAAGTTTACCCGCACAACAGAGGGAAGATGGCCGCCCATCACAAAATCGCCACGTCCACACTACCAGGAACAGCAGGGAGGGTAGAGACCCCCCACACCCCCTGCCGACGAAAACGGCAAACACCCCAAACTGCCGGAGCAATCAGGCGACACATCATCACCTCATGGCAGCCAGAGCGCCACTATTTGCAGTGATAACTGTTTGTCAATTCCGGTTGGTATTTCCAAAGTATTTACATCTGTCAGCGTATTAATTTACGTATTAGAGAAGAGGAACATAAGACACTAGAATTTCATTCATTGATGGAACTTAGTCAGCAAGATTCTGCCACCAGCATCTGTCACCACCTTGTCAACAGGTGAAGTCATTTATGGTCCTCACTGGGGCCGGAGAAATCGATTAGCAAAGGTGGAAATAAATGGGACTTCCGGTTTGGACACACGGAGCATTTTTCCAGGGATTGAGTTTAGGAAACATTTTGTGTTTTTCACTAGAGTTTATATATGGAACCAAATGGTGTGTTAAAATTTCACCCTGATCCGACGACGGGTCTTGAAGTTAAGTTTTGGGGTGAAAATGGTTTTTCTCCATGAATGGATAATGTACACAGACGCACACTCCCCAATACCCCTTCCTTACCCATGCGCCCCTCTTTGCTTACAACCCTCAACCTCAAACCCTCCTTAGCCAGGCGCCCTCCCTGTCTACAACCCCCAACATCAAACCCTCCTTACCCAGGTGCCCCTTCCTGCCTACAATCCCCAACCTCAAATCCTCCCTACCCAGGCGCCCCTTTCTGCTTACAACCCCCAACCTCAAACCATCCTTACCCAGGCGCTCCTCCCTGCCTACAAACCCCAACCTCAAACTCTCCTTACTCAGGTTCCCCTTCCTGCCTACAACCCCCAACCTCAAACCCTCCTTACCCAGGCGCCCTTCCCTGCCTATAATCCGCAACCTCAAACCCTCCCTACCTACAACCCTGTTCCTCAACCTCACCTCCAGGCCAACCCATGTCCACCCCAATCCCTGGCGGACCCATACTAACCCCAGCCAAATACCACCCAAACCCTTGTCGACGCGTTATTGGAATTGCGGAAAACTACATTTCCCTCTCAACCCCCACCCTCACAACTCCCAACCTCACAACCTCCTGCTTACAACCCCTCTCCACAACCAGTCCCTTATCCCACCTTCCAACCCTCCCCAGACATGCCATAACCCTCCCTCCTATCCCCCAAACCCATCCAACTAACTCCTCCTCCTCCTCCTGTTACCCACCCTACTTCCCCCATTAATCCTACACTTTGCTCTTCCCTTCTCCTCCACCCCTCTTCCCCCCTTCCTAGTGATGCCCCTACAGAAGTTGCTGGGGAATGTAGCCAGCGGGCTTCCGGGTGACGTAAAATTTGTGATGAAATTTGTTGTAGTTGTCATGGCCGAGGTCATTACAGGTATGTGTGCACGAGCACACGGGTCAAGGGTGACCCAGGACAGATCAGTGTGTTTGCTGGTAGACCTACGTTCGAGATGAAGGTTGAAGGTGTGAGATTGACAGTTTTTGTGGACACCGGAAGTCATGCAACGCTCATTAAAAAGTCAGCCTTCGGCACACTTAAAGAGACGCGCCTTACGCATTGCAGGAAGCATTTAACAGCAGATAATGGTCAACATATTAATATCTTGGGCCAGGCTACACTTAATTTTGAAGTGGGTAAGGGAGAATCTTACCCACACAATTGCACGATTGTCGAGAATCTTGCATTTCCTGGAGATATTTTGGTGGGAATGGATTTCCTGGGACGGGTTAACTTTTCTGTCTGTTCAAGAGGGAGCAAGGAATTGCAGACTGACGTTGGGCCAGGTAGTTTTTCCATTAGAATGGTACCCAATCCGCCAGTGGTTGCTTCCATTAGTAAGAAACAGAAGTTCAACATTCACTACCCTAAGCTGTTGTTTAAACCTCTTTCAGACACAGATAAGAAGCCATATGGGTTACATGCCTTGATTAAACAATGTTGCCTACCCCATTCAGTTAAATTTATTAAAGTATCAGTGGGACATCACATTGCACCAGGTACCACCCTTCAGGTAGCGGGGAGATGTGACAGGCTGTTGATCCCTCATCATTTAATCACAGTGCATGATAAAGGTTCTCTTATTCCAGTTGTCAATCTCTCGCATAAAACATATCGTTTCAGGGCAGGTGATAGCTTGTCTCAGGCTACGATTGTGGATAATACGGGAATTTGTCAGTATCAAAGCCAGGAGGAGTTGCCAGCCACCACAGCACAATGTATCAACCAGGTAGTGCACTTAATGTTACAGATGGCATTAAACAAAGGAAGTACAGGACCGGGACAGGGAAAAATAGTAATATTCAAGAGAGAGATAAGTTAATCTCAGCACTGGATTTGCAACGTGTGCAACAGTCAGATAGGAAACTTTTGAGAGGGATTTCATGTAGATTCCCTAGACTGTTTACAACAGAAGACGACCAAATCGGTCTTCTGGATAGGATTGAACATGTTATTCCTTTCAGGTGATCATCCTCTTATTTACACTCGTCAATGGAGGCTTCCGAAACGGACAAAGGAGATAGTTAGGGATGAGTGCCAGAAAATGTTGAGACAGAATGTGATAGAGTCTAGTATGTTACCATGGTTGTAGCTAGAGGTGATGGTACGTAAACCGGATGGTAGTTATAGGTTTTGTGTTAACTACCGGAAGGTCAATGAAATTACTAAAGGTGATGTGTAGCCTTTGCCACGGATTCAGGAAATAATAGATCAGTTTGGATCAGTTAAGTACTTTTCCACTCTGGATGTACCAAGTCAGTGTATTGGGCCATTCCTGTTTCTGAGAAGGATAGAGAGAAAACTGCTTTCTCTGATGGTGTTCATACTAATCATTTCATACGTATGCCTTTTGGGTTAAAGACAGCGCCTTCGTCATTTCAGAGGGCAATTAATTATATCCTCAGTCCAGTCTTGGGAAGGCACTCATTAGCGTACCTGGATGATGAGGTTATCTACTATAAAACGTTTGATGAGCACTTACGAGATTTGAATGAGGCGTTGACATTGCTAAATAATCCGGGTTTTAAATTGAACGTAGGGAAGTGCACTCTGGCATCGCAGAAATTCAAGTTTCTGGGGTTCCAGGTGAGCACAGACGGTATCCAACCTGACCCAGACTCCTGTCGTGTCATTACTGTCATGCCAACACCAAAGACAGTAAGGGATGTTCGCAGGTTTCTGAGGGGCAGCTGGATATTTCCGTCGCCACACTGAGGGTTTTGCAAGCATATCAGCGCCCTTAACTGAGCTGAATAAGAAAAATGTTAAATTCATTTGGAAACCTGAGCATGATAACGCTTATGTAAAATTAAAAAGTCAACTCATTACCACCCTAGTATTGGCAGTACCTGATTTTGATATGGAGTGGGAAGTACACACTGATGCCAGTAGCATAGCGATTGGTGGGTGTTTAATGCAACGCGATAATGGCAATCTTCCTCACCCAGTAGCATATTTTAGCAGGAAGGTTAAGGGGCCAAAGGTCCACTATTCTGCAACGGATAGGGAGGTTTTGGTTGTAGTAGAAAGTGTCAGATACTTTGAGCCATATCTATTCCAATGTCACTTTGTCATTTATACAGATCACAGGGCTTTGACTCATATTTTTAAGGAAAGAACTAAGTGCCCTCACATGACACGTTGGTCTCATGAACTAGCTGCTCATTTATTTCAAATAAGTGAGCCTGGTCCATCCCATGTTGTACCAGACACTTTGAGTAGAAACATCGCTACTATTAACGTAATCCTTAATATTGAAAATATTTCCAGTGAGAAAATGCGAGAATTCCAGATGAACGAACCGAGGGGGAAGGAAATTATTGAACATTTGGAGGGAGGAAAATATCCATCAAACAAACGTAATTTAGCAATTCGTAACTTTGAATTGAGGGATGGGGTCTTATTTTATGTAAAGGGACAGAAGGACCATGCAGTTTTCAGCTGGTTATCCCAGAGGTATTAAGAACGTCGGCGTTGAGACTCGCACATGCATATAAGATTGCAGGTCATCCGGGGATTTTTTAAACTCACATGAAAGCCAAATCACTCTTTTTCTTCCCCGGTATGTTAACAGATGTCATTAACTTCGTTAAGTCCTGTGGTCACTGCCAAAGGAGGAAAGGTACCCTTAAGATACAAGCTCCATTGCAAGAATTCCCAGAAATTTTCGAAATCTTAGATCGGGTGGGGGCTGATCTGATTGATCTGCATCACAGTCATTCAGGAAATCATTACGTATTGGTGTTAGTAGATCATCTTTCCAGGTACACCACCTTGATTGCACTGCCTCAGAAAGATTCTCGAACAGATGCAATGGCGTTCTTATGTAGGTTCGTCACTGAATTCGGCCCCCCTAAAGTGTTAGTTTCTTACCGAGGTCAGGAATTTAATGGGAATATTTTTAAAGAAGTATGCAAAAGTTTAGAAACCACGTCAGCATTCACTACGGCTTATCAACCTTAGGCTAATGGTATGACAGAATGGATGAAACGGTCAGTTAAAGATATGCTTGCAATTCTTGCAGAGCATGATGCAAATTCGTGGGACGAACAACTGCCCTATGTTCAGCTGGCTCTGAACACTGCCATCCATCAGTTAATTAACACCCAACCCCTTTTGCTTTTTACATGGCATTCATGTAATTCAACATCAGGTCTGCTTAACAGACATAACATTGTATATGGGGAAGATTACCCATCAGAGATCCTAAATAAGATAAAAAATTCCATTGAGAATTGCAGCTAGGGCTTCCAAGACAGCACGAGACCGCTATGCTCAGCATTATGACAAAAGGTACGACCTCTTGAGATGAAAGTCGGGTGTCTTATGTTAAGAGTTAATGAAGCGGCTCCTGTAAATCAAAGTAGGAAACTTGCACCTAGATGGCGGGGGCCCTTATCGAGTAATTGAAAGAAATGGTCCGATAAATTTTGTTATAGGTATATTTGAGGACCAAGTTGAGAGAACCATTCATATTAATAAGTTAAACCATATCACGCAAGGGAGGAACTAGACTTGGCGTCAGCAAGTCTAATTCCTGACCTGCCTAATGATTCAAGTGCTGGGTCAAATGCAGAGGATGACCTTCTGTCAAATCTCATTAGTAGTCATTAGTAGATCATTAGTAGATCTCATCTCATTAGTAGATCTCATTAGTAGATCACAAGCTCATTGAAGTGCAAACTACCATCAATACTCAGAATAGACCTAAAACGTTGATAAAGCGAGAGGGGTTATTCAGTAAATTCAATTTTAATAATAAAAGGATAGACTGGGAGATAATAAACAGGGAACTTAAAAACATTCCATGGGAAACTGTTTTAAGTAATAAAAGTCCTACAGAAGGAATAGAAAAACTGACTTCGGAAGCGTATCAAGTCTGTCTGAAACATGTTCCTTTGAGGAAAGCCAGAAAGAGATCCAACGTAGAAAGAGAACGCAGAAGACACTATAAACGCAGGAAAAGAATAACGGAACTGCTTATGCAGACACGAATTTCCCGTCAAAGAAGGAATAATTTAAATAGGGAGATTGAAGAAATCGAGCGGAAATTGAAACACTCATATGAAACTGAAGAAAGGCAGTTAGAACAGAAAGCAATTCAGGAAATAAAGAAAAATCCAAAATACTTCTTCACATATGCGAAATCAAAAGCAAAAACTACTGCCAGTATTGGACCTATTCGTACAAGTGAAGGTTCATACACGGAGGATGACAAAGAAATTAGTGAAATCCTAAAAAAGCAGTATGAGGACATGTTTAGCACTCCAATAAACAACATGAAAGTAGAAGATCCAGACAATTTCTTTATGCGTGATATCCAAACCCCTGTAAATATAACTGATATCAACACGAGCGCACTAAATTTTGAAAGAGAAATTGAAAACATGCCCATGCACTCGGCCCCAGGTCCAGACTCATGGAATTCAATATTTATAAAGAAATGCAAAGTGCCGGTAGCACAGGCACTCAGTATAGTGTGGAGGAAGAGCTTGGACACGGGAGAGATACCAGATGCACTTAAAGTGGCAGACATAGCCCCTCTACACAAGGGAGGGAGCAAAGCATTGGCAAAGAATTATAGACCAGTTGCACTGACATCGCACATAATAAAAGTATTTGAGAGAGTGATTAGGAGTCAGGTCACCAATTTCATGGAGACCAATGACCTTCACAACCCAGGCCAACATGGATTTCGAGCGGGAAGATCGTGCCTCTCACAGCTACTTGAGCACTACGATAAAGTCACTGAGGCATTAGAAGAAAAACAGAATGCTGATGTGATATACACGGACTTCGCAAAGGCTTTCGATAAATGTGACCATGGCGTGATAGCACACAAAATGAAGTCAATGGGAATAACCGGTAAAGTAGGACGCTGGATACTCAGTTTTCTGTCAAACAGGACTCAGCGAGTAACGGTCAACCATATAAAATCTAGTCCAAGTGCAGTTAAAAGCTCTGTACCTCAGGGTACAGTCCTTGCACCGCTGCTTTTCCTTATTCTCATATCAGATATAGACAAAAATACAAGTCACAGCTTCGTATCATCCTTTGCAGATGACACAAAAATCAGTATGAAAATTACCTCGGCTGAAGACATTGAAAAACTTCAAGCTGATATTAATAAAGTTTTCGACTGGGCATCAGAAAATAACATGATGTTTAACAGTGATAAATTCCAGGTACTCAGGTACGGTAAAAATGAGGACCTTAAACATAATACAGAGTACAAAACACAATCAAATGTGCCCATAGTAGGAAAACAGCATGTAAAGGATTTGGGAATAATGATGTCTGACGACCTAACGTTTAGGGAGCATAACCAAGCAAATATTGCGACAGCCAGAAAAATGATAGGATGGATTACGAGAACTTTCAAATCCAGGGATCACATCACAATGCTTGTACTCTTCAAGTCACTTGTGCTGTCCCGTCTTGAGTACTGTTCAGTACTCACTTCCCCCTTCAGAGCAGGAGAGATTGCTGAAATAGAGGGAATACAGAGAACATATACAGCACGTATAGACGCGATAAAGCACCTAAATTATTGGGATCGTCTCAAAGCTCTCCAAATGTACTCACTAGAAAGAAGACGAGAGAGATATCAAATAATATACACCTGGAAGATACTGGAGGGCCAGGTCCCAAATCTACACAGTAAAATAACAACGTACTGGAGTGAACGATATGGAAGAAAATGCAGAATAAAACCAGTGAAGAGCAGGGGTGCCATAGGCACAATCAGAGAACACTGTATAAACATCAGAGGTCCACGGTTGTTCAACGTCCTCCCAGCAAGCATAAGAAATATTGCCGGAACAACCGTGGACATCTTCAAGAGGAAACTAGATTTATTCCTCCAAGGAGTTCCGGACCAGCCGGGCTGTGGTGGGTATGTGGGCCTGCGGGCCGCTCCAAGCAACAGCCTAGTGGACCAAACTCTCACAAGTCAAGCCTGGCCTCGGGCCGGGCTTGGGGAGTAGAAGAACTCCCAGAACCCCATCAACCAGGTATCAACCAGTCAAGTTCAATCTTATCACCCCCATGGTAACAAGGTCGCGAGCTGTACAGTAAATGTTAGTTAACTCCCTTAGTCAGGTTTAGTAGAGTTCATAATATTTATCCTGTAGAGGCAATGGTGTGTATTTACTGATGTGCATGACTCAGGTAGCATACTTTGCCTTGCTCTGGGGTTTTCCAACTTCCTGTATGTGGGAGTATGCCTCCCAAGATCCTCCCACAGTTGACTTGAATGGCTCATTGCAGTGCACAGTGCACTGATCTTCGTGCACAAAGCCTATCTCTCTTAATCCTGGATAGTGACCTAGCATGTTGGGTATCTCCAGAATGCCCACTTAACCAGGAACACTGTTAAAATACGTAGGCCGCCGTATGTCTAGGCAGGAAGTAGATACAGGGAGCTAAGTATACTTGCTACCAAAGGGTCAGTGAGTACATGGCTGGTGCCCGCTGAGACAGAGGGGAAGGCGCCAGCAGCGTCTGACCTCTGGGGTCAACCGGCGCGATCGGAATAACAGCTATGACGTGTTCATGACGTCACTCCTGCTACTGCTCATCGAACGAGCTAATATGATTGGTTCCCGCTCATTTGCTGCAATGCTATTGTTCAATTGTAACTCCTTTTGTGTTGTGTGCCACGAGATGCCCGGCACCCTTGCAAACTCATTCACGTGAGAGAGACCATACGAAGAGGACGTGTTCTGTTCTACCGGCCAATAGACTGATCACCGTCTATCCCTCACCGTCAAGTTAACTCAGCGTCTTTGCGATATACCACACACTCGCCAGAATCACGAGTGGGAATATATTGTTTAGAAGCCTAAAGTGACAAATCTCCAGAGCGAAACAGACTGGTATCAGGTAACCCCTGGTGACAAAGATCGTTGTGAGTGACTCAGAGTGAACTAAGGCAGTGCCGCCGCCTAAGTAATCTGTGTGTGACTTTACCACAGTGTACCTGTACCACAGTGTACAGTGTAGTGCATGGTACTGCCGCCAGCCGCCGCCAGCCGACGCCAGCCGACGCCAGCCGCCGCCCTCACTCTGACGTGACGTCACCACCTTAGCACCGCCAGTGCCAGTTTGTGCGCGTGTGTCTGTCTGTTAAGCATACAGCACGCCCCTACTCACGAAATCATCTCAAGATACTGCGAGTACCCTCCGTGTCTACGAGCGAAACCAGCTATCAGGCCACCTACGAGTGCTTGTATAAACGAGTCTGAGTGAGTGCGTAAGGAAAGGTACCATATCTGTAAGTACAAGATCTTGTCGTTGTTTTATTGTGTCTGTGTTGATCTGAGGGGTCAACCACAGTTCTCACCTTCTTATACCTGTCGCAGGTTATAGGTGAATCGACGGTGAATGCGTGTTTATCTGTGTGGTATCACTGCATTTCATTCGTCTGTGAATGTGAGCTTCACATACACCACACATTTAGTTATTGTGTGATTATTATTGTGTTTATTGCATATCATCATTACCGAGTATCCGGTTGGAACTCTTGTGATCCCTTTGCATACCGGCAGTTAGGTTGCCGTGTTAGTGATTGGCTGTCAACTGTGTTAAGTTAGGTGTTTCTCCACGAGTGGATACGAGTCGATTAGCCAGACGTCAAGAGTCTCGCTAATGCAACCATAGCTTTGCTGACGCCAATCTAAAGTAAATCAAGCACCCTGTGTATTAGTGGTTAAGTTAGTAAATAAACTACTGTTAAGCTTTATGCGGTGTTTCCGTTGAACCACTTCTGAATACTGCCAATATTACTCAAGCCTTCAGCTCTAAGTGTCTTCAACACCGAGTTGCCTGTAAGTCACTAAACTATAAATTTGATGAGGACCCTAGGAGTCCCTTAAAGTGTTACATCATTGAGGAGATTCCAACGACCAACGTGGAGCAGGACCAGGTGAGGCTAGTCTGAGAAGAGACCCACAAGGACTCTAACTCGACCTTGCTCCCAGGCCCTGTACGGTTGCTCTCGTATTTTCTATTTTGCTAATTCCGACAGCTTCGTGAAGCGTCTGCCACATGTACATTGGCGACGTACGCATTGCAGTCGTGACAGCTAAAAAAAAAGAAAACAACCCACATCTGGCGCCCAACGTGTTAGGCTTAGTTGGAACCTATGAGCTAGGTTATACAGTAAAATTTCGCACTTAAATTTTCCCTGAAAATTCAAAAGTGACGAGCAGTATTCAGAGGATGTTTAACACCCTGTTAGGTACACACACCACCAGTATGTCTGAGTGTGTAGAGTACAAACAGCGCTACCTGCATCTTCACCTGGCCTTGACCGCTCGTAGACCTGACGACTACGACACTCTTACTGAGCAAGAGTGTAAGGAACGAGTGGAACAGCACATGAGGGCGTGGAAGAGGTGATGCTACAAGCACACATGCAGGGTAGTGCTGAGGTGGCGTGCACGAGTCTCATCACACTGGATGAAGCTATCGGTGGTGAGACCCCAGTGAGAGATAACACAGTGGGAGAGACCCCAGTGAGAGAGAACTTGGAGGTAGAGACCCCTGTGGGTGACGTCACCGAGAATGATGTCACTAGAATCACGCGCGCTGCGGAAGAAAACGGAGTCACGCGGGAATCTAACCCTTGCAATACTCCGTTGGGGGGATTCTATGGGGAAGAATCTCGGCCCAAAAGGTCCTTGTGGACGACACCAACTCAAAGAGTAGGTATTACAGGCTCGCAATTATTCACCTTAGAGGAATACCGTAACCAAGTTAGGGAGTTGGGATTCGAAGGGAATAAAGTAGCAGAGCAAGCTATGAAACTCTGGACTGATCAGCAGGACAGAGAAAGCAAACTGTGGACTGATCAGCAAGAGAGAGAAAACAAACGCTGGACTGATCAGCAGAACCGAGAAAGTACTGAACGCATAGCTCGCATGCAGTTGCAAGTAAGGCAGGATGACCAGACAGGTGGTCGTTCAACGGGGACTAACGTTGAACAAGGTAAGACTGTTAAACTACCTAAACTAGCTAACTTTGATGAGAGGGACGACTCGATGGATGCATACATCAAGCGTTTCGAAGGTCACGCCGCTGATTGCGGGTGGGAAAGATCAAAGTGGGCACTCGCTCTTAGTGCATTGTTAAAGGGTAGGGCACTAACTATCTACCACAGTCTGGGTCCGCACCAGCGCGGAGATTACGAGGCATTGACAACAGCGCTGCTGAACGGTTTTTGGCATAACTGCAGACCGAATGCTAGAGAATTTCCGTAGGGCTCAATTGCAAAAAGAGACATATGTGCTCATGTTACAGCGGGTTAGAATCGAATCTCAACCGTTACTGTGAACTCATGGGACTGCTCCTGGGAGCATGGAGTTCTATCACTGATGATTCGTGAACATTCTTAGAAGCATGCGAATCTCTCTGCGTGTCAGCTCAAAGAGCAAGAAATTGTGTCAAATCTGTCTATGGCCAAGCAAGCTGATCTGTGGCTGGGGCAGGAGACAGTGAAAGGGGTGAAGCCGCACGAGAAGCATCATGCTACAGGTATAGGCGAAGAGCTAAGCTTAGACTGGTGTGTCGGGGGAGCAGGGAAACTCCTCCAACAAGCAGTGCACAAGTGCCTACACCTGTGGTAAGCCAGTCATCGTGCAGCTGATTGCAAGGTAAAACCGAAATCAGGTTACATAGCAGTGTTGAGCTCAAGTGGTAAGAACATCCCCACGTGGAAGGATCACTAGCTTGGACCCTTGAGGTGGTGGTACGGAAATGTAACGGAAAATCGGCGAAATCTTCCGTGACAAAGGCGCCACTACTCA
>WNGS01002115.1:93045-106816 GCA_020271785.1 Procambarus virginalis
TCATTACATTCAACGCTGGTTTTCTGGGGGGAGCCCCTACGGCTCCCCGGAGCTACCTCACCAAAGACTACCTAAGAAAACAAGGGACATACCCGGAGGCGGTCGGTGAACCACTCCTCAACACGAAGTCGAGACAACAACCAAAAGGACCCCTCGGAAAGCAGCAGGCACAACATTCGCCAGAAAAAGGGAGAACGGCCACAGACGAAGAAAACTATGACCAAGATCAGGAGCCAAGAAACCACTGCGCCTGAGAAAGCATGAAGCACTGCCACACGACCCCCAGAGGCCAATGCCAAAAGATAGCCGAGGCAAAGCAAACCTGGCCCCGAGGAGCCACAACCACCAAGGAGAAGAAAAACAGAGAGCACCCTGTCCAAAGACCTGGACGGCACAGGCAGTGCAGAAACAGGCCGGAGGTGAAACAATGCACGATACAGCCTGCGAAACGGCACAGAAGGAACATCGAAACCGAAAGCTAGCAGCAGAAACCAAGGTGCAAGACCCAGGAACAGTCCCAAGCGCCTCTACACCTTCTGCAAGCCAATCCTATGACAGCCCCAGGAGGAAAAAGAAAACGCAGGACCAAAACCAAAATGCCACAAGCGTGCAAGGCCACCACCACAAGTGCAGCCGACAGGGAAGGAACCTGCATAAGGAGCCGCCCCGCACCAACCCCGGCAGAAGGGCAGGAGCGAAGACTCAGTAAAGGAGCAAAATCGCCCACAGAAAACGAGGAGCGCCGAGACAGCGCGAAGAGGAGATATATGCACAAAAGAACCAGAAGGCCAAACATCCAGAAACTGCCGGGAAGAGGACCCACAAGCCCTAGAAAGGACCGGAGGGAAGCTCAACCGAATGACGACAGACGTACCAAAAAAGGGAAAGAGCTGACTGGGGTTAGAAGACACAGAATTGCTCTTTCCCACTCTCTCATTATTCCTGCCCTTTCATTCTCCGCCGCACACGTACATGTACGTTTACAGGAGAGTGAAGGAGGAGGGGCCCACTGGGAAGTGTGTCAAGGAAAACCCAGCACAAAGACGCCGCCAGAGTAGCAGGCGCCGGCCCCGTCAACGAGAGGAGCAGCAGTGTCATCGCCGGCTGCATTCTCTCTATGGTGTGGGTGCCAGAAGCCACGGAGCGACCGGGGACAAGGAAGAAGATGTCGTTGACGGGTGTCACGAGCCCCAACAGATGACCAATGCAGTATACGGCGCTAGGACTGACCTGCGCTGGTCGGACTGACTGACATGTCAACGTCACACAGTGGGTGTTGAACTCCCCTCTGTTTATCCGCTTTCTCCTTTCCCACGGCAATTGGGTGCAGCTACCAAGGCTACCCCAAAACAGTCCCAAACCTTCGAAAACAAAAGCAGCAAACAAAGAACGAAGGCACAAAAACTCCGTCGCACCCGAGACCAAAAGTCATGCAGAACCCCAAGAAGAGGGGGACATGACTGAGAAGGCCCGTCCTGGAAAAAGGTGCGAAGACTGTAGAAAAACACCCACCGACAGGACGGAAACAACGGGCACGCTGGACAAGGAAAACCGAGCCCAGGGAGGGACCGATGCCCACAAAGCACGTGCGGAGCGGGGGACGGAAAAACCCCACACCACAAAACCGTAAGCCTGGCCCAGAGGGGTAGAAAGACCCCGGCGGGGACCAACGGGGCGAAGGCCCCTTACGTTAGCACCACCCCAGCCCCGGGAACCCACCCTGCAGGCCCCGGGGCCGAGCTGTCCCCTCAAAGCCCCAGCGTCAAGAAAACCCCGGGCAGCCGTGAAAAACACCAAGGAAGGGAGCCCACTAGGCTCCGGAACTTGAACGGAAACCGGAGGAAAAAGCGAGGGGCGAGACGAAGACCCCAAGCTCATCCCCAACCAGCACAATGAGGCAAGGACAAAACAGAATCCAAGGAACCTGGAAAACCAGGCCCAGCACAGCAAGACCGACAAGGAAGGAGGGCCCCAAAAGGAGCACGGAAGGGCCGAACATAATGCCACAACCAACCCCGACACACAGCTGCAGTACCAAAACCGCAGCAAAACGTCCCCACACTCCGAGGGAGCGACAGAGAAGATAGATAAATCGCACACGAGCGGCACACAAGGGGACACAGGCGGAAACCGAGCACCCAACCGAGCCACAGGGACGGTAGGAGAAACGTGTGCAGTGTAACAGGCAACCGAAGGAACACATTGGGCAGCCCAACATGGGCTGATCCCATACACAGCCCCAAGAGCAGAGACGAGAGCGCCCATGAAGCACAGAAACCGCTCAACAGGCAAACGACAGGGGAGAGGCAGAACTATAGAGCCAGAACCCAACCCCCTAAGCAGACAACACCCTCGACACAGGAAACGTACCACCACACAGGCACCCCCACCGTTGCACCGTGGAACAAGGTGGAGGCGGGGCCCCGAACTCAAGCCAGGTGAGACAAGCATAGGAGAGGGCAGGAGTACAGGCAGGGGTCGCCTCGAAAGGGCCAAGAGGCCACCCGCAGACACCCGTGAACCGAGGAAGGAATCAGGTGGAGAGAACAAGAGCAGCCCAATATGGGCTAATAGCCCAGCAGCAGGCACCTCGGGCGATACGGACCACTGTCACAAGTACGTACGTACACCCATGCCTACGCCCAAAAACAGCGTCAGGACGAAGGAAACGCCAAACCGCACCAACTCACCTGCAGAACTGTTTTAGTGTCAGAGTGGTTGACAAACGGAATGCATGAGGAAGGGATGAGGTGGAGGCTGACTCCATACACAGAGTCAAGTGTAGAGATGACAGAGCCCAATAGGCTCAGGAAGCGGTACACCTGTTGATTGACTGTTGAGAGGCAGGACCAGAGAGCCAGAGCTCAACCCCCGCAAACACAACTAGGAGAGTACAGCAGCACCCCAGACAACCCCAAGCAACGGGGCACGGATGGGATGAAGAGCGAGAGGCGAAGCCCCCCGAGAAAATGGAAGCACAACACATGTGCACACCGCCCAGAACCAAAACAAACACAGCGCATGCGCACGCGAAAGAAAAGTAGCCCAACAGGGCAAGAAGTAGCCCAATACCGCTACAAGTAGCCCAATACCGCTACAAGTAGCCCAATACTGCTACAAGTAGCCCAATACTGCTACAAGTAGCCCAATACTGCTACAAGTAGCCCAATACTGCTACAAGTAGCCCAATACTGCTACAAGTAGCCCAATACTGCTACAAGTAGCCTAAAACTGCTACAAGTTCCGGGACACGCAGGAGGGAAGCCGCAAAGGCCAACGGCACCGCAGACGAAGAGATGCGGTTAGCCGAAAAACTCCGGAAGACGGAACCGAAGGAACCACAGGGACACGGAACCGAACCCGGGGAGGAGCAGAACCCAAGCCCAAGTCGTACGCAGAGGGGGGCAAGAAAACCCCACTCCTCGCAACAGTAAGCCCCGCTCAGAAGGACGGAATCCAGGCGGGGCGCAATGGAGCACAAAGCCCCCCAAGGTCGCTCCTCCCCAACCCCAGGAGCCTCTACACTAGGCCCCGGGGCCGAGTCGACCTCCAAAGCCCCGGCCCCACAAGAAAAAGCCGGGGCAGCCGAGAGAGCTGGAAGAGAAGGGGCCCACTGGTCAGACCCCGGAGCATCGGCAGGAGGAACAGACTCGAATGCCTCCGCAGCTACCCCGGACGGGGCAACCCCCGAAACTGCCCAAGTCTCAGAACCTCGAACCCCGCCCCGACCCCAAAGCCTACAGATGCGTAGGGGCCAGAAGCAGGAGGGGGAAATCAAGGGGCGTGGAAGAACCAAGGCCGAAAACGACCAAAACCCCCAAATGTGTCCCTACACAAGCGGGGCAGCATCGGGGCGTCCGGGAAGCGACAAACCTGAGCGCGTTGCAACCAACCTACCCTGCAACGCGCGAGCTGCCTGCACCCACGGGAATTCATCAGCAGACTGGGTGACGGGAGTCACGAACAAGCAACAAAGCTCGCAGGACTCAGGGTCGAATGTGTCACCGACCCAAAGGCAGCATGACGGAGGCAAAAACAAGGAGAGTCACCCTGAGACAAAGGGACAGAGCAACCCTCAACTCGCACAAAGCGAGAGGGGACGCAAGGGTCTCCACAATCGGACCCGAGAGCCCCCGGGGGTTTTCCAGGGCCCCTAGACTGGGTCTGCTAAGGGTTATCCCAGGCAGGGCACTGCTAACCGGCGCCCCAAACTACCAAGCAAACTGCTAAAGCTGAACCCACGGGACGTGTCCACTCGCGAGGGCGAAGCAGGGGTGCCACCACACAACGAACCTAACATAAGGGGGATGGGGACAAGGCAGACCCCCCTACCAGGCACAAACAAATATAAAAGAAAAACCACACAAGTGGACAACGTACCCAGAGGGAACAGAGCCGGCCGCTGTCATAGGTGAAAACTAGCTACGCAGTGCCCTGCGCCCCACCAGTGCTATAACTACCACTTACCCCAAGGTAACAAGGGAGTAAAACTCCCAAACACTCGGGGCGGCCAAACGCCAAGCAGCGAAAAGCCAACAGAGGTAGACCCGAGGTGACTTGTGGAAGATAACCCCAAGCCCCAAGGGCGGTACTTACAGGGCACTCAGGGAAGGTGACCCTAAGCACATGCAGCCCGAGTACCTGAGAATACTACTCCCAGCTCACACGACCACCGTAAGAGCAGCACTGAAAACAAGTCACAGCACTGAAACAAGACCGGAGCTGGAGCCACACGACCGTGCAAGATCCCATCAGCCGAGGAACTGAGGTGTGGATAGCCGGCGCGGGGGTCTGGGGCTCCCCCTTCCCCCTCCCGGGGAGGGGGGAGCTGCGCAGACATGCGGCTCGTGTGACGTCATGCTTGTTAGTTCGTTTTCCTGGGGGAGTTCTGTCCACTCGTTTGTCAATTTTTGTGGTTAACCAGAATAGGGGTTTGTTTTGTGGCGCTTACCTTTCTGGGTGCCTGTCCCGGTCGATGGCAGATATAGAATGCTCCAAATCACATGTGCATTTCTATGGGCCATTGCTCCCCGTGCCTCTCTGAGGGGGCCAGGTTCTGGCTCGTGGTCCCCGGTAGGCCTAGAACTCCACCCACATCGACTGATGCAAAATAGTTAGGGTATCCATATCAGCCATGGATAGCTCCGGGGAGCCGTAGGGGCTCCCCCCAGAAAAATGAATATGAAAAGAAATTTAGGAGTGGCCTAGTTACAAAGGAAGTAGTTAAAAGGTACTCATCTGTGCTTACCAGTATCATACGAAAAGCTAAACTTTTATATTATGAGGATAGATTCAAAGAAGCAAAAGGCAACATGAAAACACATGGAATACCATCTCTAATATCCTAGGAACTAAACAACACTCCCACAACCAGATAACACTCTCTAAGGATGGCCTTACACCATCATCTGATTTAGAAATGGCGAATGAATTTAATAGCTTCTTCTCATCGATTGGTGCTAACCTTGCAAGTAAAATCCCACAGACTCAGACACATATCAACACATATCTCTCAGGCAGCTATCCAAACTCTCTTCTCCTTTCACCAGTCAGCCCGACAGATGTTGTGTCCATCATACACTCACTAAAAACCAAAGCTGGGAACATCAGTGAAATCCCATCCATTGTATACAAGAGCGCCTCCCATGCTCTTGCGCCACCTATAGCTCTGCTGTTCAACAAATCCCTTGAGTGTCGTACCTTCCCTGATATCCTTAAAAAGCAAGAGTAACGCCAGTTCATAAAGGAGGTAATCCGGCAGACATAAACAACTATAGACCAATTTTGAACCTACCCATTCTATCAAAAATATTTGAAAAAATTATCTACAAACAGCTCTACTCCTATCTCGTAAAATTCGACATTCTTAGCCCCTGTCAGTTTGGCTTCCGCTCCCAAAAGAGTACCAACGATGCAATTATTAGTCTCCTTGATATAATTTACTCAGCCCTTGACAAAAATGAGTTTCCGATTGGACTCTTCATTGACCTGAGAATGGCCTTTGATACTGTTAATCACAATTACCTCTTACGTAAACTCCATCATTATGGAATCCGAGGCCATGCACTGGACTATATCCAATCCTATCTTAGTGATAGACAACAATGTGTAGCCATCAATAATATACCTCTCCCACTCTACCAATAACCGTTGGAGTGCCACAGGGCAGCATCTTGGGACCTCTTCTATTTCTTATATACATCAATGATCTGCCTAATGTCTCTAACATTCTGAAACCTATTTTGTTTGCTGATGATACTACCCTCATCTACTCTAACCCCAACCCACATACTCTAAATAATGTTGTTAATAATGAACTAAAAAAAAGTCCACTTATGGATGTCAACCAACAAACTAACACTTAATATAGAAAAGACCTACTACATCTTATTTGGAAGCAAATCTACAAATGCAATTCAGCTTCAGATAGACAATGTAAACATTAGCAATAAAAATGATGGAAAATTTCTTGGTCTATTCTTAGACAAGAGACTCAACTTCAGTACTCACATACTCACTACTCAGTACTCACTCTATGCAAGAGTACGGCATAATCAAACTAGAAATGCTCTACCAAATCAAGGGACCCAGAATGTGGAATGACCTCCCCAACCATGTTAAAGACTGTACCTCTCTCAACCAGTTTAAGATTAAAACTAAACACTACCTAATAAATTCCCTGTAACCTACCTTACCCCTCTATTGTCAACCCATGTCTGTTTTTTTTAAATCAACGCTGTTTGTCAACTTTTGTATTTGTGCTGCTTTTTCAGTCATGTTCCCCCTTTTTTTTTATCTTTATTTGTATTTGTTCTCAACACATTTTATTCTTTATGCTCAATTAGTATTAAGTTCTAGATATTAATGTTCTTCCTGCCCGAAACGCATTGCGTATTAGTGGCTTTAGGCATTGTATGTACAGCTCTATCTATAATTCGATCCATTATTGTAACATCACTTGTATGTATGTACCTTACCTGAATAAACATATTTATTTATTTATTTATTTTATACAACACATAACTAAGAAAGTATCTAAAACAGTTGTATACTCTCCAAAATCAGATACTATGTACCTAACTCTGCTCTCATCTCTCTATATTATGCACTAATCTATCCCTATCTCAACTATGGTATCTGTGCATGGGGTTCAACCACTGCAACCATCTCAAGTCCATCATCACCGAGCAAAAATCTGCTATCAGAATAATATCAAATTCTGCTTTCAGACAACACTCAGCCCCCTTGTTTAACCCTTAAACCGCGCATATCATATATAAATGATATCAATGACAAAACCGAAATCGCGCACATCATTTATATATGATTTCGTGTCTAGCGCTATAATTTAAACACCCCGCCTGGGATAGGGGCAGCTATAGTACAGCCACGACTGATAGTTGCCAGATCCCACCTAGAAAAAAAATCCAGCCCAACATTCTTGAGAGTGAGAACGTCAGTATTGCGCCAGCCACCAAGGCTGGCGCACGCAGCACGAGCTCACAGCACCGCTGTTCAGCTTGTGACCACAGCATCGCCTACAAATGCCAAAATATAAGTGATACTGCTATTATTTAGCAGTGATAGTATTACTGAAGCCCCCTGAATTTGATAAAACTGACCAGGATTCTGATAACAGCTTGATTGTGGAGATATTTAGCGCTGTGCTCGATGGAGGGAGGAGTACGGCTGTGGAGGGAGGATTGTGGCGTTGTCTTCTGACTGTGTGTGGCCACCATTTATTGACTGCACTCACTCACCATACCAGCTTAGTGGTTCGCTATGGTGAACACAAATGTAGATACTTACATATAACGTGTGTATAGTGTGAGATAACAGCGAGAGGAGTAGGTTGGGAGCCGCCATTTTGGTGAGAGGAGCGTCGTCTGCAGGAATTATCGTGTTGTTTACCTGTGACCACAAAGGGTCTTTGGGCACCATACCAGCTTATTTGTACAAGTATGGTGAATAAAACAGGTAGATACTTATATATAATGTGTGTATATAGCATAATAACACCACAACCAATATTGTTGGAGGAGAAATATTAGTGCGTGTGGCCTTGAGGGTGGCCGCCGATCAGCTGACTGTGGAGTAGCTACGTCTTTGTGCGTTTACTCACCATACAAGCTTAGATGTACAGTTATGGTGAACAAAACATGTAAATACGTATATATAACGTCTGTGTATAGTGAATAAATGCAAAAACAGTATTGTGGGAGGTAAATGAGGGTGAGTGAGGTGGTGTTGAGGGAGGGCATGGCAGTGAGTGGCTCGCTGGTGTGTGGCGGCCACTCCTCGTTGCTTTTTGACTCACAAGACCAACTTAGTAGTTCGTTATGGTGAACAAAACATGCAGATACTTATATATAACCTGTGTATATAGTGTAACAACAGCAAAACTATTTGTTTATTGTTTTATGAACATAATAATTGAATCACTTATATGCACATTATAATTTTGAGTACAGCGATGGTTCACACATTTTATAATATAAATATACCACAATTCACTGTATGGAATAATATTACTGCAAAAAAACTAAGAAAAAATCAATCAGAGACATTGAAATAATTAGGAAATAATATATTTGTGGCAACTGCCGTCTGACAGCTCGGGCGGAGTAGACCTCGTCTGGCGAAGGCTCTGCCAACGCCCCTTTTTTGCCACACTTCCCTACCCTACTGCGGCTAAAATATGCTACCTACGATTTTTTTGTTATTTTTTCCGTGATCAGGGAACAAAAATAAACAATTCTATAAGACGAAAGAATTTTTTGGATTTTTTTTTTTTGTTGCGCCTGTGGGTGTGAATTCCATTTGGGCCCCTAGCGGTTTGAGGGTTAACTCCCTAAACATGCTAAATATAATCTCACTCCATAAATTCTCTTGTGTCAACTACATTTACAAAACCCTGTTCTTAAATGCAAATCCTGCTCTGAAACTCTTCCTGGACAGATGTAATAGGACACATTATCACCACACCAGAAATAAATATCTCTTTGATATCCCAAGAGTTAAACTTAATCTGTGTAAACACTCTATGCAAATAAAGGGACCCAGTTTATGGAACTCACTCCCTATTGAATTGAAAAGATGTGCAACTTTTACATTATTCAAAATCAATACTAAAAAGTACCTAATTTTATCTTCATAGTTTTTCACCTTTTGCCTTAAAATTGCACTGTATCTATTGTTACCCAATCTCCCAACCCTTATGTTTCCCGATTTGAACATCTTCACCATTGTGATCATTGCTGTCTTCTTATATGTGCTGCCATTCTGCTGTATGGTGTTTATTAATCTTGTTTATCTGTATCTATTGCTACCCAGTCTCCCAATCTTTATTTACCCAATCTGAAAATCTTTACCATAGTGATCATTGCTGTCTTATATGTGCTGTCAATCTGCTGTATGGTGTCTATTAATCTTTTAAATTACCCATCAAGCTGTCAATGTAATCAATCAGAGCTTTAATATAACAATGTGCTTTAATATACTTACAAAGCTCTCTCATCTCATTTTTCTCTTGCAATCTACTTGTTATCATTTATCAATTCTGATAGAACTTACCTACTTAAAATTATCTGTTAGATTAAGGACCTGCCCGAAACGCTGTGCGTACTAGTGGCTTTACAAGATTGTAATACTGTCTCCACTCGATCATCCGGACTATATGGGAAGGACCCCCAACCGGATTATCACGTTTTTCGGATAATGGTACTTTTTCACCTACGAGTCCAAAAGTGACCATTTTCAACAATTTTTATACTACAAACAACATAATTTGAATTGCCTTGCCACATATAATTATTAGATATTCAACTAGAAACCTCAACTTACCTTGTTGGTGTTCGTCTTCTTGATTGATGCCACACATCTTGAAGTTAAGAATTGTTAACAATTTACGTAACCTATACTAACACAACACTAAAATTAACACTTAAAATTACTGTACAGTTCATTAAGCAAAGTTAGTTTTGACTGCCAGCTGCTGAAGCCTCACTGGTTGAAGGTGCTTGGCTTGCCTGTGGCGCCTCACTTGTTGAAGGCATGGCTGCCTGTGACGCCTCACTGGTTGAACAACACGTAACTTGTCTTTAATTGCCAGGACAACCTTCTTCCTCTTAACACCTCCAGAACGATTGATGCTGATACCAGACATAGTCTTGGCCAAAAATGTTTAAAGTTACTATGAAAATAAAAAAGATATTTCAAAAAATATTTCACTAATGGCGCAGCACTGTGACGCCTCACTCGTTGAGGTGTATAACAGTAACTTGTCTTTAATTGTTAGGACAACTTTCTTCCTCTTAACACCTACAGAACGATTGATGCTCCTACCAGACATAGTCTTGGCCAAAAATGTTCAAAGTTACTATGAAAATAAAAAAGTTATTTAAAAAAATATTTCACTAATGGCGCAGCACTGTGTATAACACGAGGGATGGACGCACATGGGTTGACCAGTGTTGGACGGGTCCACTTGGCGTGGGGCAGCTATACCACCTTACGTAGGCTGCCAGGAGAATATTTTTTAAGGAAACTTCAGCCTGTGCACATTGCTTTTAGAAAACTTATTTATTTGTTATTACATAATTACTAGTACTTATTTCATTTGTTTTTGTTCTAAAATTAATGGTAATTCCTGTACACAGGTGGTCCCTCCCGACGCTCTCCTCCCACCCTCCCGACACCACCCACCCACCCCACCCCCTCCTACACCATGCGCCTCGAGTCACGGGCAGACGGGATTAATACCGTATGGCCCGCCTCATGTTTTCATATACGGAAAAAGCCTCGATCATCCGGGCAACTGACTGGATAGTGTAATTTCGGCAGGACATTAACCGGGCCCCAAAATTTTATCCGTCCAAACTCTCGTTAATCCGGTTCCTGTGGCTATTTTGGCCGGATATTGTGATAACTTTATCCGATTGCGATTTTGGCCGTATTAAGGCGTTTTTCGGATGTTCGAATCCCGGATAATCGCGGGGTTACAGTACTGTCCTATTCAATGTATTCTCACAAACCCAATGTACCTTCTTGTATATAAATAAATAAAATAAATAAAATAAATAACATGAGTAGTATTTTTGATAGCTCAGAGAATAACTTTAGATGACTTTGATGTCTTATAGAACAACTTTTGATGAACGAGAGTGAGTTAGAGATTACCTTAGATGACTCTGAGAATACATTTGATGACTCTGGCAACACTTACGATGACTGAGAATAACTTTTGGTAGCTCTGAGAATAAGTTTTGATGACTCTCTGATATATGAAAGGATACTTAGAGATTAACTTGATGACAGTATTTAACTTTTTGATGGCACTGAGGACAGCTTTGTTGAATGAGGATGTCTCAGATAGCTTCACTGAATAACGAAGGTGACTTAGAGATTAACTTTGATGACCGAGATTAACTTTGATGACCGAGATTAACTTTAGAAGTCTCTGAGTATAACTTTAGATATCTCTGAGAATAACTTTGATGGACGAAGAGTAGTTTGGGTGTATCTGAGTGTGGCCTTGATGTCTCCAAGAGTAACTTCGGTGTCTCAAAGAGTGTCTTTGATGTCTCAAAGAGTGTCTTTAATGTCTCAAAGGATGTCTTTGAGTGCAACTGTGATGTCTTTGCGTAAGTCCTTGATGTCTCGAAGAGTGTCTTTGACTATATTTCTTACTTAACAACATATAATTTTAGTTACGAAAGTGCTGAAAAAGCTACATTTAACTATTTTTTCGCGAAGTGAAAGGTTACTTTAGTTAAGAACAGTGTTGGAAAGAGTCTACACTTGACTATTTTCAGTTGATTGACGATTACCTTGAGGTTACCTTGAGGTGCTTCCGGGGCTTAGCGTCCCCGCGGCCCGGTCATCGACCAGGCCTCCTGGTTGCTGGACTGATCAACCAGGCTGTTGGACGCGGCTGCTCGCAGCCTGATGTATGAGTCACAGCCTCGTAGTCTCGTAACTAACGATGGATAAAGTTAGTTATGAACAGTGTTGGAAAGTTTCCTTTGACAATTTTTTAGCTAAGAGAAAGGTAATTTTAGTTAAGAACGGTGTTGAACGAGGCTAATCCTGACTATTTTTTAGTTGATTGGATAACAAGTTTAGTTGAGAAATGACGAAAGTGAATATGTTTTAGTTGATTGGCGAAAGATTTTTTAGTTACGGAATGTTAAATAACATGTAAGGGAATGAACCCAGTGAACATATGGGGAACATGGCAAAGAACACAGAAAACATGTAATTAAAGTTGATGAATACAGTGAACATGCTGGGAATATGAACTTACAGAGAACATGAAAATATGATAAGGAGAATAGGGAATACAAAGATTAAACAATGAACTTGTGAAGAACATAGAGAATATGACAAAGAATGTAGAAAACATGTAAGTGAAGGTAATAAACGAAGTGATCTTGTGAGGAACATGAACTTGTAGAGGAACATGAATATTGACAAAGAAGACAAAATATGGAAGACAGCATGAATATTGAATATAAAAGTTGTAAAGAGAACATGCGATGAACATGACAACATAGAAAATATGACTAGAATTTGTAGAGAACATCATGAGACTAAGAGAAAGATCACAGAAAAAATGGAGATACTTGTGAAAATATGAGCTGAATGGGCTGTGAACATTTGAAGAACATGGAGTGAACACGGAAAACGTGGATGAGAATACGAAGAACACAGTGAATATAGAGAAAATATGCAAATACAGCACGATTATTGAAGGTTTGGATAAGTTGGAGATGAGAAGGTAAGAGAGGGAAAGGGAAAGGTGAGATTTTTGACCGTGTGATTATTGCTTACTTGGGTAAACAAAAGGTATTGAAGGTACGGTGTTATATGACCGTGTGAATATTACATAGCTGAGTGCAAAAAGGGTATTATAGGTAATGATGCGTACTTTGATAGACTGGAGAGGGGCTTGATCTGAAATAATTTGATGAACATTGAAGTAAGGAGGAGGACATGAGCTAAAACATGGTTAATGTATTGATCTTATTTTACTACGTAGAAATATAGTGATCTTAAATTTCAGGGAAATTGATCTGCTACTAAAGAACTTGAACAAATGAACTACGGTGGAGGAAAAGAGCTGGAGCTCAGTAACTGACTTGATCTTATTTACTACGTCTGAAATATGACTGTTTAAAATTTCAGGGGGATTGGACTGCTAGTAAAGATGATACAGGGAAACACTAAGGTGGGGACATGAGCTGGAGCTTGCTTACTGAATCTAACAAATTTTGATCTGGAAACGGTCTCTGATGAAAATTGATCTCTGAATATTTCTGCGCTCAAACTGAACTCTCTTAATTTTTTGGTCTTTATTGGACTCTGACAATATTTTAATTTCTTCCATAATAACTTTTAAGAAAGCAGGTTTAAGTAAAACTCTGAAATATTTTGGTGTCAAAGTGGACTCTAACGAATTTTGCTCACAAAGTGGACTCTGACTAATTTTTGTAGATTACAGGACTCTGAATATTTTCGGGCACAAACTGGACTCTGAATATTTTTGGGTGCAAACTGGACTCTGAATATTTTAGGGAATAAACTGGACTCTGAATATTTTTGGGGACAAACTAGACTCTGATGAACATTGGTTTGAAAATGGACTGTCTAATTTTCACAGATTACAGGTCTCTGAATTTTTTTCGGGCACAAACAGAACTCTGAAAAATTTAGGTCAACAACTAGACTCTGATGAATTTCTGTCATTAATTGGACTTTGATTATTTTTGGG
>WNGS01002116.1:4780-15178 GCA_020271785.1 Procambarus virginalis
GATGGGTCCTGGTATTGGTTGTTGTGGTGGGGGTGTATTGTGTGTGTGTGGTGGGTGGTGTGGGTGTGGTGGTGTGGTGTGATGGTGTGTTGTGATGGTGTGTTGTGGGGGTTGTGTTGTGGTGTGGTGGTGTGTTGTGTGTGATGTGTTGTGTTGTGGTGGCGTGTCTTGATTAAATTTGTCTTGCAAATTTAATTTTACAAAAATGAACATTTACGATAAATTTACAAATTTACCGTAAATTTGTGGTAAATTTACGCAATTTACCACAACGTAAATGCCTTGTGGTAAATGAACCACCACTTTGTTTTGGAGGATGGGCTGAGGACAGCAGCCCGTCCTCCAAACAAAGACTCAAAAGAAGTTCGAACACTTCCGGAACAAATGCTTCACTGACGAATTTTGTTCAAACCACAACGCTGTAAATGCTTCACCCACGTACTACAAATATAAATAATTGCCAGCAGAACCTAAACACCTAACCTAAGCTATGCCTATATATGCACAATATGCTAATATATTATAATATTAATGTATGAGAAAATTCCCGTTTTGAATATACATGTATAAATTTATGAATGCGTCTGTGGGATCGACCGCTGGATGGAATGGACTTGAGTCGATGACGGGTTGTGTTCACTAGAGTCAGTAATTCGTCCGCTGGCATTGGTACCTTTCTTCCCAAGCTTTGTAACCCCCCCCCTCCCTACCCCTCGCTGGCGCGTTTACCCCCCCCCCCCCCACCTCGCTGGCGCGTTTACCCCCCCCCCCCCCACCTCGCTGGCGTCGTTACCTACCGCTTGATAGCGTCGTTACCTTTGCTGGTTAGGAACGACCCCTACACACCTGGCTGACGATAATTAGTTTCGATCGGCCGTCACAGTTGTGAGTGACGGGCCTCTCTCTCTCCTCGTCATTAAACACAGGTCCTTCCTGGAGTATGCAGCCCCAGCATGGAGTCCATATCTAGTCAAGCATAAGACTAAACTGGAAAAGGTTCAAAGGTTTGCCACCAGACTAGTACCCGAGCTGAGAGGTATGAGCTACGAGGAGAGACTACGGGAATTAAACCTCACTTCGCTGGAAGACAGAAGAGTTAGGGGGGACATGATCACCACATTTAAGATTCTGAAGGGAATTGATAGGGTAGATAAAGACAGGCTATTTAACACAAGGGGCACACGCACTAGGGGACACAGGTGGAAACTGAGTGCCCAAATGAGCCACAGAGATATTAGAAAGAACTTTTTTAGTGTCAGAGTAGTTGACAAATGGAATGCATTAGGAAGTGATGTGGTGGAGGCTGACTCCATACACAGCTTCAAGTGTAGATATGATAGAGCCCAATAGGCTCAGGAATCTGTACACCAGTTGATTGACAGTTGAGAGGCGGGACCAAAGAGCCAAAGCTCAACCCCCGCAAGCACAATTAGGTCAGTACAATTAGGTGAGTACAGGAAGCCAAAAGGTAACCCATGCTGACCCTGACGCTGGTGATGGTGAGCATGATGGTGCTAGTTCTAGTGATGGTGCTAGTGGTCCTTGCACCACCACCACTAGCATTGGCATTTGGACAGGTTCTTACAAGAAGTGCCGGACCAACCAGGCTGTAGTGGCTATGTGGGCCTGCGGGCCGCTCCAAGCAAGTAAAGTAGCAACTCGAAACCTTCTCCAGGTTATCACCAGGTGGTGTAGGTAATGGCGGTGTTGTTTGATACTGGTGATGGCGCGGAGATTACAGCTGGTGGTCACTGTGCTGAACTGGCTATATAACCAAACTAGCTATATAGCGCTAAGCCAGTTTGGCTATATAGCTCTTTACATGCTTAATGCTCTAAGTAGCTCTCTACCCATGAACCTTGCAACCTTACCTAACACGAATTTGTGAAGAGAAGTAAAATTATGATTTTTACTGATTTTTCTCAATATTTTCGTAATTATTTTGTCAAATTTATTTGAGTTATTTGGCTGATATTTTAAATCTTATCGTCCAACAGGTGAGGATCCTGGCGCGGCCATCCTAGGCGGTAGCGGACAGGTAAGGAGGGGTGAGGACAGGTGAGGACAGGTGACGTCCCGGGATCACTGTCTCTTGACATCCTGGATCACGGCCCCATCAACCTAACTTTTGGTAACCATTGCACGCTTTCCGGCATAGCCACAGCCTGATTGATCAGGTACCCTTTGGGGGTGTTTATCCAGTTCACTCTTCAACACTTATAGAACGTAACTGAGCAAATGTAGCGGCGGCCAGGAAAATTATAGGATGGATTATGAGAACGTTTAAATCCAGGGACCCCACAGCAATGCTAATGCTATTTAAATCACTGGTACTGTCCCGTCTTGAGTTTTGCTCGGTGCTCACTCCAACTTTCAGAGCGGGAAAGATCTCTAAATTAGAGTGACTACAGAGAACATATACGGCACGCATAGAAACGATAAAACATCTGAATTATTGGGACCGTCTCAAAGCTCTCAAAATGTGTTCTTTGGAAATGAGACGAGAGAGGTATCAAATAATATATCAATGGAAGATACTGGAGGGCCAGGTCTCACAATCTCCACGGTAGAATAACAACATACTAGAGCGAAAGATACGGAAGGAAATGCAGAATAGAACCATTGAATAGTCGAGGTGCCATAGGCACAATCAGAGAGCACTGCCAGGGGGTCCAACACACAATATCAGGGGTTCACGGCTGTTCAACACCCTCCCAGCAAGCATTTGAAATATTGCCTGGAGGAAGGTGGAGGTATTCAAGAGGTACTTGGTCAGGAAGAGCCAGACCAACCAGGCTGTAGTGGATATGTGGGTCTGAGGGCCGCAACAAGCAAGCAAGGTATCCACTCGAAACACTCTCCAGGTAACAGGTTGAACATATGAACTTTTGATGAGCAAATAAATGAGCAATGAAGAGTCTCAAACAGTTTAGAAGGCATACGTCAGGCAGCGAGCATCTGCTTTCAACAGCCTGGTTGGCTAGACCACCAATCAGGACGCCTGGTCAGAGACCGGGCCGCGGGGACGTTGATCCCCGGAACCAACAACACGTAAAAGTTCTAATCAGTTGTGTTGTGACGGCTATGCGAGTCTACTGGAAGAAAACTTAAATAGCCTGATTAATCACACGGTCACCGGTCTCGGCTGCGAGATTAGGACAAACTGTGGAAACAGGTTAGAGGTAAATCACAGGTAAAGTAGTGGCGAGCGTGCGTGCAGCGACCCTCCTTAACGAGCTCCCTGGAGCCATAATCACCGGTCACTGTTTTATCAAGTGCGCGCCCGGCAACTCAAGAGATTAGTGTACGCATGGAAATTGGTATAATGTTGTGAGAACACCTGTGTGTGTGTGTGTGTGTGTGTGTGTGTGTGTGTGTGTGTGTGTGTGTGTGTGTGTGTGTGTGTGTGTGTGTGTGTGTGTGTGTGTGTGTGTGTGCAGGTGTAGAGGGGGTGTGGTCGACTAATGTATGGTGCTTGCCTGTCACTTGACTACGAATAGCGAGAGGTAGTTCTTTTTAAGGGCTTCGCTTCTAGCTATTTGTATCTGTTGCGTTTGAAATGTCTGGACGGTCTTTTGTCACATGTGCTCGCGACGCTGTGGGTGGAGGTGGCTTTTATAACTTCTGCTTCCAGTGGTGTGAGTCGTCTGTCCTTGAGCGAGGTGTGTGGCGCCCTTTCTCTCATATCCTTAGTCCTTCAGACAAGAAATATTGTTTAATAACAACGCATTTTAGCATGTTCTTTCTAGAGACCTCCCATCTATACCTCCTTGCCTCTTCTACCCGTCTACACTGTCTTGCCTCTTGGTGCTCCTCAGAGTGTTGGACGGTAAATGTCCATCAGGTGGACAGGATAGACCGTCTCCGCAGTGGCCAGACATATGTGTTTCAGACCGTGTCCACCCAGCTCTGGTCAGGGTGCTTGTGGTGGTGGTTGTTAACTGGGTGCTGCATGGCACTCTTTGGTGTACTTATAGTTACTGGTTAATTGTGGTTGTTGCTGGTAGCGGTGTTCTGCAATAATAATACTAATTATAAACGAGCCCAAATTGAAGGCAATTATTATTTGTAATTTATTTCAATGTGTTGTGAGGTGAGCCACGTCAGAGCCACGTCAGAGCCACGTCAGAGCCACGTCAGAGTCACGTCAGAGTCACGTCAGAGCCACGTCAGAGCCACGTCAGAGCCACGTCAGAGCCACGTCAGAGCCACGTCAGAGTCACGTCAGAGCCACGTCAGAGTCACGTCAGAGTCACGTCAGAGCCACGTCAGAGCCACGTCAGAGCCACGTCAGAGCCACGTCAGAGCCACGTCAGAGTCACGTCAGAGTCACGTCAGAGCCACGTCAGAGCCACGTCAGAGCAGGTTGGGTCGTCGTGCATCATGTGCGGGTTTTGTAGGAAATTGTGTAGTGTTGACTTTTTGTTTGTGCAAAAGTTGCTTTTAATTTTAAATCGGTAACCTCTAAAATAATACGGCTACTGTACCACGGGCTCACCATAGCTGCTTGGAACTTGTTGTTTAAGATTCGCTACTTGGAACAAAAACAACAACAGACTACTGTAATGTAATTGTTTTGCCCGTTAATTACAGGGGCTAATTGGCAAAGATACTGCTAACCGCGTTGATAAAAATGTTTGATAAACAAATTGCTACTTTATTTGGCTAGATTTCAAGGGCCCATTTAGTTAAGGAGTAGAATAGTGATATACATGAATTGAAACTGAAGGTGAATGGCCGTCGTCTTAAATGTGTGTGTGTGTGACATGAAAATGATTACGAGTGTGACAAGCATGAGTATATTGTCAAGGAAAACCCTCTCACTTACAAGCGAGATTGCTGTGATTACAAGCGAATTGCTGAGTCATACATAGTTATAATCTCATATGTCGTACCTGCAGACTAAACCTTGTATTAACTTGCAATAAATTAATGTTACTTTAATAAGTTATGCCAATTATCATCTCGTGGATATTACCTGGAGGGAGGGCGCGATGTACATGCTGTATGCTCCAAGCAACAGCCTGGTGGATCAAGTGCGCTCTCACACGTCTAGCCTGGACCCCGGGCCAGGCTTTGGGGTTACCTTGAGGGGGTTTCGGGGCTTAGCGTCCCCGCGGTCCGGTCCTCGATCAAGCCTCCTGGTTGCTGGACTGGTCAACCAGGCTGTTGGACGTGGATGTGAGCAGCATGACGTGTGAATCACAGCCTGGTTAATCAGGTATCCTTTGGAGGTTGGGGAGTAGAAGAGCTCCCAAAGCCTCATCCATATACAATCCAGGTACATTTTGTTTTTTGAAAATGACTTCAACATATGATTTTTTTTCTTTTAAGTGTATTTCGTATGCTTACTTAAATGTGTATAATTGCATAATTATTTAATCCTTGAAATAAGTATAAATAATTATCACTTAATTTATTGTTTACTTCTCTAGAGAAACTGTAATGTAACTTGATGCAAAATTCTAAATATGGTTTAAACTCATTGTTTCAAACCTCTGCACCTTTTTACATTATAAATTTTATACTTCGCTGGTTACAGATTCCAGGCCAGTGATACTTATTCCAATACTGGTCTAACAGATACAAAAAAAAATACTGATTTAGGTTTCTAAACGACATTCTGATGTTTACCAGCGTCTCATATGCTGCCGATGTTTCCCTGTCTATGTGTGCCTCTGGTGTTAGTGCTGTGGTCATACCCACTGCCAGATATTGCTGAGTCCCGTAGTGGCCTTCCTCCCCTTGTAGTGTAAACGCCTTTTGTGACGACCTTTCTCCTCTCCTGCGCTCCTGTTGGGAGCACACCTAACGCGAGCACAGGTGTTAATATGACGATGTTGACTACACCTGCACGGCAGCCACATGTGTTTAGGTGAACACATGCACCTGTGAGGGGCACACCTGTGAGGGGTTTCAATGAGTCCTCATCCTGCTTATCCTCATCCTGTCCCCCTTCCCCCACCCCGTCCCATCGTAAATCCTTATCCTAACCTAACCTTCCAAGGGCTATAGTCGTAATGGCTTGACGCTTTCCCCCTGATAATTATCCCTCATTCTTCTCTTTCTCATCGTCCTTCTCTTTCTCTCTCCTTCGCGTGTTTTATCATGTCTCCTGTAATGTTTAATCAGAGAAAATCCAACCGCAGGTAAATCCAAGTTCAAGCTTGATAACTCTACTTATTAATTTACGATACAACAGTAAATATAGTTTGAAATTGTGAATGGATAATTTGTTGGGCAGGTTAGCATTGGTTTTTGGGTCATTGGAGAAAATGGCGTTAAGGACAGGTTAATACAAGTTCTGGAAAAATTTGAAAATAATAAGATAGAATGAAATAACAAGATATAATGAAATAATAAGATAGAAATCCCTCCTTTCCTCTCCATGTACACCGCAGGAGGAGGGGGCATGCCCTTGTACCCGGGCCTCGTATCACAGCTGTAACATACACTCTGTGAATAACTCCTTCGTGACACATAACCTCGCTGTACCCATGGTGGGGGAGGCGAGGGTGGTGGTGGTGTGGTTGTGCTGGTTAGTATGGTGCTTGTTGATGGTTTGTGAGTTGTAGTTGTTGCTAGATTATTGTGGTAGCTGCTGTTTGTATTTGTGATCTTATGGTTGTTAACGTTTAATATGGTGATGTTGCTTTAATTGGTCGGTTCATTATTGACGCGTGATGGTTGAGGTCACAACCAGTATTGTTGTTTCTGGCGGTGTTTATGGTTGTTGCATGGTTGGCTGTATTGTGCTCTTGCCGGAAGCTGCATCTTCACGAACTCCAAAGTTTTCTTCTAAACTCTATTTCCACCTTCTTCACCTCCGTCCTCTCTTCCACCCTCCTTCTTACCCAACGATTTCCATCCCCCCACCATTCTTCCCTCCCTCCCTCCCTCCCTTCCTTCCTTCCTTCCTTCCTTCCTTCCTTCCTTCCTTCCTTCCTTCCTTCCTTCCTTCCTTCCTTCCCTCCCTCTTCTGCCCCTGTCACCCTTCAACACCTGCCTCAAGGCTCAGTAGGTGTTGAAAGCGTGTCTGTCTCCTGGGGCCAGATTCACAAAAGCACTTACGCAAATACTTACGTACCTGTACATCTTTCCTCAATCTTTGACGGCTTTGGTTACATTTATTAAACAGTTTACAAGCATGAAAACTTCCCAATCAACTGTTGTTATTGTTATAAACAGCCTCCTGGTGCTTCGGAGCTCATTATCTGTTTAATAATTGGAAACAAAGCCGCCAAAGATTGAGAAAAGATGTACAAGTTCGCAAGCGCTTGCGTAAGTACATTTGTGAATCTGGCCCCAGGTTACTCCCTCTCACCCTCGTGTATCCGGGCCCCCACTTGAACCAACCTCGCCTGTACCCTGTATCCGGGGCCTCCCACTTGAACCACCCTCTCACCCTCCAACCAGTCGGCCTGGAGTGAAAGGGTGTGAAATAAGCGAGAGCACATCCTCGACCCGGGAATGCAAGGCGTTATAAAGCTGCACATTTTCACGCTGCGGGGTGGCAGAGTAGATTAGGCAAAATTGTAATTAATTTGTGTCTATTAAGATGTTAATAATAATAAGTGGTAAAGTGTCTCCTATCCCGGCTGTCTCCTGGACAGTCACTGTGGGTAGGTGAATAGGGGACTGACTGCCTCCTTGGATGTGACAGGTAGGTCAGACAGATACAGCTAAAATTGACGGACGGATATAAAATAAAATTTCCCTATTAACGTCCATTTCCCCCTATGTTGATTATGTGTGCTTTGATTTATTCCCCATTATATATCCCATATGCCACACGCTCTTCTGTAACTGTGAATACAGTATTCTGGTCACCGATACAGGTGAGCGCTGTCTGTCTGTCTGTCTGTGTTAGACGGTAAGCCTAGGCTTGCTGATCAAGCGGGACCGTTGGCTTTGCGTTCATCTCTCACTGTTGATACATTTTTAAAAGTCCGGTGAGCGTGCAGTTTTGTTTTGGTGACGGGAAATGGCAGAAAAAGTGGCCCACAATCGCTTGGGATTCTGTACGGTGAGTTCCGGGTACAAGGGAGACGATACACACCAGGGGAAGGCGATAGACACACGAGGGGAGGCGATAGACACACCAGGGGTAGGCGATAGACACACGATAGACACATTTCTTCTGTGATGTTAGCCTTGGTTTAATCCTTGTTAATCTCGCTGGCCGCCTCATCTACTGTCCGCTTCATCTACTGCCCGCTTCATCTACTGCCCGCTTCATCTACTGCCCGCTTCATCTACTGCCCGCCTCATCTACTGCACATAGCATCTTCTGCCCGCCGTTGGGTTATCATTAAGTATTTTTCCATCACAAATATCTTTTTTGCAGTTTTAATGCATGTAATTATTTAATATTGCAATTGTGGGGTGTGTGCAATTATTCTTTCGAGGGTAATGACCTTGTTAATGAGGTTAACGACAAGCTCTAACGACCCGAGACAAACGAGTAGGAGAAGTTGACGGTGATTATATAGTTCAGAGCTTATATTAACTGATGGGGAGTGTTTGAGAGCGGCGGCCCACGACTACTGCAGAGTAGCAGCTTCCTACCGCTTCCTCCTCCTCCTCCTGTTCCTCCTCCTCTTTCTCTAGTTACTTCTCTACAGATCCTTCTTCTTTATTTAGTAAATATACAGAGTAACTTATTAGCTAATCTTTAATATATATATATATATATTATATATATATATATATATATATATATATATATATATATATATATATATATATATATATATATATATGATCGAAAAGGTAAGATTAATGATTCTAATACGAATTTTCTCTATTTCTTATGTTTCTTTTCACTGTCGATGATAATTGAAAAATCAGTTCTCCAAAATTCACGCGATCTCCTGAACGCGTTTCGTAATAACTTATTACATTTTCAAAAACTTTAGTTTACACACATAACTGTATCCTGTAAACACGCAAAATACATCCATACTTATACTCACATTTGGGTGAGGCGATATGGTACAAAAGTTTAAGTGAAGTGATTGACATTTACACATGATAGAACACGAACCAATGGGTATACAAACATATGAATGGAAGTAACTGCAGAAGGCCTATTAGCCCATACTTCCTCTTGATGCTTCTATATTGGTACGGAGTCTTGAAGTGGGTAGAATATAGTTGTGCATTAATTGGCTATTGATTGTTGGTGTTGACTTTTTGATGTGCAGTGCCTCGCAGATGTCGAGCCTCCTGCTATCGCTGTATCTATCGATGATTTCTGTGTTGTTTGTTAAGATTTCTCTGGTGATGGTCTGGTTGTGGGAAGAGATTATATGTTCCTTGATGGAGCCCTGTTGTTTATGCATTGTTAATCGCCTGGAAAGAGACGTTGTTGTCTTGCCTATATACTGAGTTCTTTGGGGCTTACAGTCCTCAAGTGGGCATGTGAAGGCATAGACGACGCTGGTTTCCTTCAAGGCATTCTGCTTGGTGTCTGGAGAGTTCTTCATGAATAGGTTGGCCGTTTTTTTTTGGTTTTATAGTAAATCGTCAATTGTATTGTCTAGAAATACAATTGACGATTTACTATCAAACCAAAAAAAACGGCCAACCTACTCATTGTATTTTCTAGGAATACAATTGACGAGTGGATTGATCTGGAAGCCAACTCCAGATAAGGACAGTTTGCATCATCTATAAAAGTGTTAATCCTCTCCTTGGAAGATGGCCAGTGAGACCAAACAATGCTCCCAGTTAATCTTGGAATGCAAAGCAGTGCAGGTGTCATTGCTTGCATTCCTATCCTCGTGAAGTGTTGAAAGTGAATTAGTGAGAGATTATTGGAGCACTTCAAAGTTCATTGAAGGAGCCAGTTAATGGGGATTTTTGCCGGCTCTTTACCTTGGCCAGCCCGAAGTAAGTCTGAATACTGCAGATTCACTGGGCCCAGTGAAAAGGCCTGGTCGAGGACCGGGCCACGGGGACGTTGAACCCCGAAGTCATCGCAAGGTAAGGTAGCCCCAGTGTATAAGCTCCTCCTCCTAGGGAGTTTCCTATATGTTGTCCCCTAATTCTTCCCGGGACACCTGCTTAGACGCTCGAGGTACCTGCTTGATGGGGTTCTGGGAGTTGTTCTACTCCCAAGCCCGGCCCGAGGCCAGGCTTGACTGTGAGTGTTTGTCCACCAGGCTGTAACTAGACCTTTGAATTTGGTGGTGACCTTCGACTGAAAACCTCTAGGGGAGGAGCAGCAGAGGGGGTGCATGGTGACTATGGGTAATGAAGAGGAAGGTGAGGATGATGATGGTGTATGAGAGGGAGGAGAGGCGGGGGGAGGATGATGTGGATGGTGACTGGATGAGGGGTGGGTGGAGGGCGCCACCTGCTCGTCCTACCCCGCCCCTGGATGATGATGATGAT